>CM069138.1:14643171-14778171 GCA_035221665.1 Okamejei kenojei
TGAAAGATCAATTGAATGTCAACCATCACAATGGCATGATTAGTTTAGTTTGTGAGCAGTGAGAAATGAAAAAGGCATGATAAGTTTAGGAGACGTCAATTTAGATGATGTTTGTGACATTTCACGCTAGATTAAAATGGCAACCGTTGCGACAAATCTCACACAACTTCAGACAAGGGATCTATCTTATGTACTAGGGACATTTTACAGAAGCCAATTAACCTACAAACCTGCACATCTTTGGAAAACACACTAGGGACAATTTACAATTTTCCCAAAGCCAGTTAACCTACAAACCTGTACGTCTTTGGAATGTGGGAAGAAACCAAAGCACCAGAGAAAATCCACAGGGTCACAGAGAGAATTTACAAGCTCTGTACAAACAGCATCTTTAGTTAGGATCGAACCCGGATCTCTGGCGGGTATAAGGCAGCAATGCTACCACTGCACTACAGTGCTGTCCAAATGTTGATTGCAAGTATTATCCTTTATGACTCTGGGTTATTTTTACTAGCTTTACGGCATCAAAATATTTAATCTCTGCTAAAAGTTGACTGAATGCCTTAAATCGTGGCTGATGTGCAAACATTCTTACATTTGTGCAGAGGTTTGGGGTTCAAAACACACTATTTATAGTCAACATAACCTAGATTGCCATGCCTTTGCTCGAGTGGTTCATTATTTGAACTCTGACCCAACAAGTTAAATCTTTAGTTCAATTGTTCTAGTGGACAGTCGGTGAAAAAGAGGTCAACTGAAAAAATTTTCTCTATATAAATACTTCAAAACCGAAAAAATTCACAATTCATCCATTGAGATTTCAAAGTTGAGATTTATTGCATGCAATTTGTCTGCCAATGTTTAAGCTGCATATTAATGTTGGGAACCCTTCAGATTAAACATAGTAAGACATTCCTGAGTGCCACAGAGATGTGCTACATAAAGAAGTGTAGGTCTTCCTAAATACTCAACATTTCAACATGAACTGGGTAAAAGTAAGCTTTGTTGTTTTTTCGAATCTCAAAATTAAAAAAAACATGAATGCTAGAAATCTGAAATAAAAACAGAAAAGTCTAAAACCATCATGCAGATCAGTCAACCTGACCATTTAAGTGTGTCCACCATCTTCTGTTGTTAAATTAGTTCCAATTATGAACTCCTCCCCATTCATTCACACAGTACCAATTAAGTGTCATCAAGATCAAATTGTTCCTCTTGCTAACATTTTCTCCTGCTCGATGGCTTGAGTGATGTCTTGCCTTTAACGGTCTGAGTTGACTGAGCAATTATTGGGGAAGTGATTTTGAAAATATGCTCTTCATTGACTACTCTTCTTCACAGTTCAGTTTAGTTGAGAGATACAGCGTGGAAACAGGCCTGTTGGACCACTGAGTTTGCCCCGACCAACGATCATCCCCGTACACTAGATATATCCCACAAATTAGGGGCAATTTACAGAGACAATTACCCTACAAACCTATACGGTTTTGGAATATGGGAGGGACGCTGAGAAAACCCACATGGTCACAGGGAAAACGTACAAACCCCGTAAAGACAACACCCATAGTCAATATCAAACCCAGTTCATATCTTAATTTGCCAGTGAGAATAAGAGTAGGGGACAGAGATGAGTGAGATGTTTTAAACACTTTCTTCAAACCGGGTATTTTAACCATGAGATATTCCATGAACTAACAACCCATTTCACAAACAAAATCATCCATTTTTCAGCAATGTTCTGAGTTGATATTGTAGTGTTATATGTTGAGGAGAAGGTGGTGTCCAGTTAGTCTCTTGTACCTAGATTTCCATTCATGGATGATCTATATCTCATCTCCCTCAACACACCTTGGCTCCATAATTGGCCTAACACTAATCCATCCAATTTCAGTTATCAAAATTTCAATTGGCCCAGCCTCTCTAATTTATTGAGTGAGGGAAGCTTCAGCTTCCTACTAACTAGTGGACTAGGGGTGAGTACATTAGGTGAGGGAGCACCAATATGTTTGGATGTTCAGACTTTTGATTAGGCCCTACACATAAGTTTAGTTTAGTTTAGATTAGAGATACAGCACAGAATCAGGCGGTGACGTGCGATCCCCACACATTAACACTATCCTACACTCACACACAAGGGACAATGTTTACATTTATCGAGCCAATGTCCCTGCATACCTGTATGTCTTTGGAAACCGACGATCCCTAAAAAAAAACCTACACAGTCACAGGGAGAATGTATAAATGCCTTACAGACAGCATGCGTAATCAGGATCGAACCCGGGTCTCCGGCGCTGCAAGTGCTGTAAGACAGCAATTCTACCGCTACGCCACTGTGCTGCTCTCGTTGGTCAATAGAGTTTAAGCAAGAAGAGTTAAGGAAGGTGGGTCTTATGCAGACATGGACTATAAATTGTTTAGAGACTCAAGAAACTATAAATGCTGGAACTGTTAAGCAAAACACAAAGTATTTTGACAAAAACTCAGGCAATCAATTCCAGGTTGTTGCAATGGCACCAGGATGCCAGCTGCGTCTGCAGGCAGATTCCTCCCCATCTGGGCCAGTCCAATCAGGGTTGTGTCATCCGCAAACTTGAGAAGCTTGATAGAGGAGTCTGCGGAGGTGCAGTCTTTGGTGTAGAGAGGGTAAAGGAGAGGGGACAGCACGCATCCTTTTGGGTGCTCCTATGCTGAGAGTCTGCAGGTGCGAGATGTGCTTTCCCAGCCTCACATGCTGCGTCCTGTCTGTCAGGAAGTTGATGATCCATTGACAGAGGGGACCAGGCACTGTCAACTGGGAGAGTTTGGAGTGTAGTAGCTCTGGCACTGTGGTGTTGAATGCACAACTAAAATCCACAAAGAAAATCCTTGCAAAAGTCCCCTGGTGGTCCAGGTGCTGGAGGATGAAGTGCAGGCCTAAGTTGATTACGTCATCCACTGATCTATTTACCCAGTATGCTAACTGCAGGGGGTCCAGCAGGGGGGTTTGTGATATTTTTCAGGTGGGCCAGCACGTCTTTCAAGGGTCTTCATGATTATGTTAATATTGACTACATTGGAATTGTTTTAAAATGGAGGATCTTTGCATCTGCAGGGCCCGCTTAGTCTTTTTCTGTGTAAAGCTACAAGCTGCGAGCCAGTGCCAGAAAGTCTAGGTCCTAGATTGATATGTCAGATAAGGTGAGGTCCAGATGTCCTCTCTATTGTTAAACTATATGAGGACTTTGCAGAGAAGCTCAGAGGTGTTGCAGATGCATGATCAGGATTGGCCCGCTGCAGAAGGGTTGTAAATGCTGTAAATAATGTTGCAAGGTGTTTGTGTTACTGTTTGATGAGTAGCTGAAGTGTAAAGCCTTGTTTGAATTATTTATACTCCCTGGGAGAATGTTGCATTACTTGATTAACTGACTTCTTTCCAGAAGCTTCTGTAGAAGCATTGTAATGGGGCACTTTGGCAATGGGTTGGGGAACTGTCAATAACACTTTAATGTAATCGATGTCTGTGATTGGTTTGTAGGAGCTACCAACCCCATGTAGTTCTGCCCCGCAAGGTCCGGTGACCTATAAAAAGTGATCCCCACTAGGATAATTGTTGATCTTCTGGCAGGGCGCTTGGGACTGCATAACCTTTTGTAGGTGTCTTCCTGCACGAGGCTGAAGGGCTTGGACAAGCAGAGACAAGGATCGAACCCGCGGTGGTTAGGTATTGTATAGGGAGCTTGTTATTGTTTCATAAAATAAAGTTTAGCGGTCCAGTGCTTGACTCAGTGTTTTACTCAACTAGACTAAGGGGGGTTAGCTCTAGGAGCATAATTACAATTACATATTAAGACCAGTAATCCTTGGCTTTTTGGGTACGGGAACAATACTGGAGACTTTGACGCAGGCAGAGACAGTGCAGGTTTGCAGGGACCGATTGAAAATGTCTCTGTAGACCGGTGCCAGTTGTTTGGCACAGAGATTGATGGTAGAGGGGGAAACATTGTCCGGTCCTGGAGATTTCCGGCTTTTCTGTCTTCTGAATAGCTTTTCCACCTTCTCAATTGCTATTCTTAGTGATGGAGAAGTCAAGTCAAGTCACATTTATTTATATAACACATTTAAAAAACAACTCTCGTTGACCAAAGTGCTTTACATTTGTTATAAGAGTAGTATACACAAGCAGGCTACATACATATATACAAATAGCCCTCACTCAGAGGACGTCAGGAAAGGCTTGGGAGAACAGATACGTTTTTAGACTACACTTAAAGGAGTCGATGGAGGGGGCAGTTCTAATGGGGAGGGGGATGCTGTTCCACAGTCTAGGAGCTGGGACCAGAAAGGCGTGGTCGCCCCTGAGCTTATGCCTAGACTGCGGGACATTCAGCAACCCCAAGTCGGCCGATCTGAGGGACCGGGGGCACAGGGAGCCAGTGGAGAGAGGCCAGGATCAGGGTGATGTCCGTCAGGAGTCTTGCTGCAGCGTTTTGGACCAGTTGCAGGCGGGACAGGGAAGATTGGCTGACGCCAGTGTAAAGGGAGTTGCAGTAATCTAGGCGGGAGGAGATAAATGTATGGATGATCTTTTCGAGGTCATCAAACTGGAGGAATTGTTTTATTTTAGCTATCATCCGAAGCTGGAAGAAGCTAACTTTTACCACGGCATTGACTTGTTTGTCAAACTTCAGTGATGAGTCAAATATCACACCAAGATTTTTGACGTGAGGTTTGAGCAGTGGGGTAAGGCTTCCAAGGCTGCCTGCTATCACTTTGATTGAGTCCGAGGGGCCGAGAAGGATGACCTCAGACTTACTCTCGTCTAATTGGAGGAAGTTCTGGGCCATCCAGCACTTTATATCCTCGAGGCAGTGGGTAAGGTTAAGCAGATTTGATTGTTTTTTGAGCTTCAGGGGGAGGTACAGTTGTGTATCGTCTGCGTAGCAATGGAAGGAAATGCCGTGCCTTTCAATGACTTGGCCTAAGGGGAGCATGTACAGGGAGAAGAGAATGTGGCCAAGGATGGAACCTTGCGGAACCCCACAGCAGAGGCTAGCTGGGGAGGAGAAAGAGTTGCCTATGTTAGTAGAGAAACTCCTACCTTTGAGGTAGGAGATGAACCAGCTCAGGGCAGTGCCATCAATACCAACCCCATACCGGAGACGGTCAATTAGGATGGTGTGGTCGACAGTATCAAATGCTGCGCTGAGGTCGAGAAGGAGCCGGATTGCACAGTCGCCGGAGTCAACGGTGAGCAGTAAGTCATTATGTACCTTCAACAAGGCAGACTCTGTGCTGTGGTGGGCCCTGAAACCTGATTGGAAAGTTTCCAAGATAGTATTTTGGTGAATGTAAGGCATAAGTTGACTTAAGATTACCTTTTCAAGGGCTTTTAAGAGGAAAGGCAGTTTAGAAATGGGTCTGTAGTTGCTTGGCAAGGTGGGGTCAAGGTTAGGTTTTTTTCAGGAGTGGCTGGACCACCGCATGCTTGAAGCAAGTAGGTACAGTGCCAGTGGCCAGAGAACTGTTGAAGATGGCGAGGATACTGGGACCGGCTGTTATGATGACGTCCTTTAGGAGGGCAGAGGGGACAGTGTCGAGGGGGCAGGTCGTAGGTTTCATGGTGGTGATCAGTTTTACAAGGGAGGGTAGAGTAACAGGTTGGAAACAATCTAATTTTGAAGAACAGACCAATGAGACAGCCAGGCCACGGGTGGGAGGGGAGATATTCGTTCTGATGTTCTTTACCTTGGTGGTGAAAAATGTAGTAAATTCCTCGCACGTAGTCGGGGACCCGGTTAAGCTGGTGCTGGGGGCAGGACAAATGATGGAGGTGATGGTGCTAAAAAGGACCTTGGAATTATGAGCGTTTTTGGTGATAAGGGGTGGATAAGTATTTTGTTCTTGCGGATTTTACCGCTTCCTGGTATTTGTGAAGGTTGTTTTTCAGGAGTTCGAAGGAAATTTGAAGCTTATCAGATTTGTACTTCCGTTCTGATTTTCTGCATTCTCTTCTCAGGGCTCTGGTGGTGTCATTGAGCCATGGCTCGCCTTTAGGCTTGGGCTTTTTCATATTAAGAGGGGCAATCCAGATGGAAGAATCCAGGATGGAAGAGCAAGTGGTATTGAATAGAGAAATGAGGTAGTCGGTGCTGAGGTGGGGGGTAGACGCCTCAATAGTGCAGATGTCGGGGGCAGCTATGAGAGCCTCAGAGAACTTACTGGCCGTCGTGGAGTTAATGTAGCGGGAGTAGCGAGCAGGGAGATGGGACTTTGAGTGAGAGAAAGGCAGAGATATATTGAATATAATAGCGCTGTGATCAGACAGACAGGCATCAATAGTATCTGTGTTACAAGTTGGAAGACCAGACGAAAGCACTAGGTCTAGTGTATGGCCAAGCTTGTGCATGGGTCCAGTGGTGAGTAGAGACAGATTGAAGGACTCAACCAGGTTCATAAATTCACTCACTAGAGGCTTCGTGGGACAGCAGACATGAATGTTTAAAGTCACCAAGAATCCGAGCGGCCTGGTCAAATTTGGGCAACAAGCTAGCGATAAGATCACCAAATTGTAAGATAAAGTCCTTATTTGTTTTTGGGGGACGATACACCAGAACAATTAAAAGTGGACAGAATAGACCAACTATGATAAAGTTGATATTCAAAACTGGAGACGTGATCAGCGTTTAGAAGGCGGCAGTTGAAATGCTTCTTAAACACAGTGGCTAGGCCCCCACTGCGACCTGAGAGCCTAGGTGAGCTGAAAAAGTTACAGGCAGAGTTCCACGAGTGGAGCAAGCTCACCAGGATTAATCCAGGTTTCTGTGATCAGTAGGAAGTCCAATCCACGTGCGGTGAAGAAGTCATTGAGGAGGAAGGTTTTATTCAGCACTGATCTCGCATTGATCAGGGCCACTTTTGCAGGGACTGCAGGTGAGTTGAGGGTCGGTAGCAGCTCCCAAGGTAAGTGAAGCCTTTGCCAGGGGTCTGTCGGGGGTTCAGTCGAAGGCCCAGTCCGGGGTCTTTCTGGGGCCACGGATGCAGATCTTGACGACAGAGGCTCGGCTCGGTGCGCGGCTTCGTCCGGGGCTCGATGCGGGGCCTCGCCCGGGGCTCGATGCGGGGTTCATCTGGGGGTCGATCCAGGGCCTCGGGTGAAAACCTCAACGACCGAGGCTTGTATATTTAGTAATGCCTGCCGTCCATACGCCAGCTTTGACTGCAGGCCATACGAACGGTACAGATTACCTAGAGAGGGTATTTGTTCAGGCGGGAGATGACGGGCAGCCAAACACAACGGCGCGGCCATCTTCCTCTGTTGTTCAGAAGTGACCAGACTGATGTTGGGCAGCAAGGAGGAGGTGGGTAGTAGACGAGGGCCCAGTCTTTGCAGGCTGGAGTCAGGCCTGTGTTTCCGCTTTGAAGGAAATGACTCGAAATTCGGGAAATTCTGGGTGTCTTCGGGTAATTTTAGGGAACTTAAATAATTTCGGGAAATTTACTGGCACGGACGCCCGGTAGGCCTTCCCCAACTGCGCACGCGCAGATCCCGGGCCCACTGCGCACGTGCGGGGAGACAAGAAGGGGTCCTACCCGGCTTGCGGGATGATTTGTGGAAAAAAAGTATGTTTATTTACGACCATCCATGCCTGCGCAGTTGGGGGAGGCCGGTCGGCCGTGTCACAATTGAAAATGGCGCCGGTGACGCGGTAAGGACACAAAGTGCGCAGTGGGCCCAGTATCCTCGCATGCACAGTTGGGGTAGGTTTACCGGGCCGGGAAATACCATCGAATTCCAGGAAACTTGGGATTCTATTTATTTTTTAAATTTGAGGTGGAGTCAGGCTGTAAGTGGGAGTGAAGTGATGATTGGGGAGGAGTGGGTGGGGAGGGAGGGAGGTGGGTTATGTCTCTGTCTATCGAACCTGCAGTAGAACTCGTTCTGGTCGTTGGTCAGCTGATGATTGTCCAAGGAGCGGGGGGGATTTCCACTTGTAGCTAGTGATTTCTTGCAAGCACTTCCACACTGAAGAAGACGCATTCGCTGAGAACTTGCTCCTCAGCTTCTCAGAGTACCTCTCTTTGGCAGCTCTTATTCCTTTTCTCAGCTTGCACTTGGCCTGCCTGTTGAGGTCTGCATCCCTGCTCCCGTAGGCCTCATCTTTAGACTGGCGGAGCTGTCTGAGTTCTGCTGTAAACCAGGGCTTGTCGGTGTTAAACCTGATCCGGGTCCTAGTGGGAATGCAACTTTCCACACAAAAGCTGACATATTATATCACAGTGTCTGTATATTCATCGAGGCTTATGGTTATACCTGAACGCATTCCAATCAGCTCTGTCAAAGCAGGGCTATAGATTTTAAATGCCCTCGCTTGTCCACTTTTTCATTTGACTGACCACAGGCTTAGCAGGTATTAGTTTCTGCCTGTAGATCAGAATAAGGTGAACTAAACAATGATCAGAGAGTCCCAGAGCCGCAAAGAGAACAGAGCAATCAGAACGTTCCTGATTGTAGTATAACAATGATCGAGTGTTCTCTCCCCTCTGGTGGGGCAGGTAACATGATGTCTGTATTTTGGAAGCTCTCGGCTGAGGTTAGCTTTGTTAAAGTCCCCCAAAACAATGACCATTGAGTCCGGGAAGTCACTCTCTATCCTCATTACCTGGTCAGCGAGTAGCGTTTGCGTCTCACGTACGCAGGCTTGAGGTGGGATGTAAACTCCAGCGAGAATAAAAGAGGTAAATTCCCTCGGAGAATAAAAGAGTTTGCAATTTATAAAAAAAGATTCCAGATTAGGAGGACAGAAGTTAGACAGTACATGATGTCGCTGCACCAGTCCTGGTTAGTATAGCAGCATATTCCACTGCCTCTTGACTTCCCCGCTGCCACTGTTTCGTGGTCCACTCTGTGTAGTTGAAAGCCAGTCAGTTGCAGCGCATTGTCCGGGGTCGACTCACACAGCCAGGTCTCGGTGAAACACATGGCAGCGGCTCGAGAGAAGTCTTTGCTTGTTTGGCACAGGAATTGCAGTTCGTCCACTTTGTTGTTGAGAGAACGTAGTTTTGCAAGGAATATACTCGGGAGCGGTGTGCGTAATCCTCGTTGCCGGAGTCGGATGAGTGCTCCAGATCGCTCCTCTGTCTCAAGACCTTGAACACAGCCACAGCCCCGCCGACATGTATGTCTTAAATAATCCAGCGAGTGAGAGAAATCTGGAACAATGTTTGGAGGTACCGAATATCTGATGTTAACGAGCACCTCTCTCATGAAAGTGATGTTTGTTGGATTTTCACAGATGACACAAACGAACAAGCACAGACAAAACAGCAAGGAACAGTACACCGTGGCAGCCATCGTCGGCGCCACGAGAATGAAGGAGCTGGTTGGCATACAATAAACGCTTTTACACATGACAATAAACTATACTAAACTAAACTAACCTACGTGCTGGAGGAATTCAGTGGGTCAGGCCAGCAACTGGTGAGGGATTGGATAGGCAACGTCTTGTGTTGGGAATCTTTATCTGAAAGCAAAGATTGGGAGCCATCTGTAGTAGGAATGAGGTATTGATTATGAAAAAAATGGGCCCGTAGACCCATCTCCCGTATAAAAGGATAGCAAAGAGGCAGAGTAATGCAGATTTGAGACTTAACCTGAGGGGCCTGTACCACTTTCTCAAGTTATTTACGAATTCTCCCTAGTTATTCACGCATTCTCCCGAGTTTTCAAACTCGCAGAATGTTCGTAACGAGTCCGTAGGAAGCAATAGGAGTCCATGGATATGTCGTAGCAGCTCGTTATGCCAGTCGTAGGTACTCGGGCTATTTTTTTACTCATGGACATTTTTCATCAGGCTGAAAAAACGTCCCGACTTACTGATGCCGTGAGTACCTACGGCTGGCATAACGAGCCGTTACGATATATAATAAAATCTTAAAAGTACATAAAACCAGCCACGTTTAAACATTTCAAAATACTCCAACACTTTAGAAATAGTTTAAAAAATGGAAATTAAGACATACTTACCTGAGTCCAGCCTAGTCCTTTGAAATGAATAGGACAGCCTTGTTTCATCTACAAATGTTAGCTTGCACAGAAATCCAAAAGTTGCTGGGGTGATTAATGGTCTTTCCCCCATATACCTGTTCCATCAAAGATAGACACAAAATGCTGGAGTAACTCTACAGGACAGGCAGCATCTCTGGGGAGAAGGAATGGGTGACATGTCGGGTCGAGACCTTTCTTCAGGCCCGAAATGTCACCCATTCCTTCTCTCCAGAGATGCTGTCTGTCCCGCTGACTTACTCCAGCATTTTGTGTCAATCTCCGACTTAAACCAGCATCTGCAGTTCTCCTACCTGTTCCATCAGATGATCCCGATGAAGGACATATACTACTGTTCTCTCTCAACTATACCAGAGTAGCATTCACTTTGTATCTAGTAGCTAATAGGTTTAAAGTAGCAAAATATATAAAAATTATATTTCCTGAACATATCACTATGGTGACAATGCAACATAAGCAAAAACATGATTCCAATTCTCAGATAATTCTAGAATAGAAGTTTGATAAATCTGAAAAAGAATCTTGAAAGCAATCTGAAGAAGGGTTGCAATCTTTTGACGGCACTTGGCCTTTACTCCCTGGATTTTAGAAGAATGAGGGCGGACCTCATTGAAACTTACACAATAGTGAAAGGCTTGGATAGGGTGGATGTAGAGAGGATTTTTCCACTCGTGGGAGATCCAGGAGGTCATCGCCTTAAAATTAAAGGACGTTCCTTTCAGAAGGAGATGAGGAGGAAATTCTTTAGTCAGGGTGCTGAATCTGTGGAATTCTTTACCACAGAAGGCTATGGAGGGCAAGTCAATAGATATTTTTTAAGGCAGAGGCAGATAGATTCTTGATTCGTACAAGGGTCAGGGGTTATGGGGAGGTGGCAGTTGAATGGGAATTGGAGGGAGAGATAGATCAGCCATGATTGAATGGCAGAGTAGACTTGATGGGCCGAATGGCCTAATTCTGCTATCACTTTTGACCTTATATCCTGAAACATCACCTATTCATGTTCACCAGAGATGCTGTCGTTGAATTACTCCAGCACTTATGTCTTTCTTGATAGAAATATCATTTTTCATAATCATTGCCTTGTTGCAGGTCCCGAATGTGCTATAACGATAATTTGGAACCATTAACATCAGTAACAATTTTGGGGTGGGAGATTGCAACCTTCACGTGGTCCGCCCTGTTTCAACGAATGCAATCAACCTGGCGTGCACAATCAAATAAGATCAAATAGAACAAAGTTGTCCTACAACTGTGCATGTCACACGCAAGAAGAAGAGTAACAATTTTGAAATAACCATTTGACTTCTCGATTCAACAACAAGTCCTTCTTAATATCAGTCCATTTTCCAAAACTCCACCCTGCTTACACATCAATATGATGTGTCCTCGTTAAACAGACTTGGAATCTTAACTTGGAAACTGCAGTTGTCAACCGACCTGTTTTGTGGTCGCCAATAGGAGGCTCAATAAAAGTACTTTTGTACGTTAACGCAATCAGCCTTCACTCTGAAGGTCATTTTTTTATTGTTGAAACGCCGATGTTTAGGTTTGCTGTCACCCCACCCTTTTCAGTAGAAGAGGTGGGTGCTGCACATGTGATAATGTTTCTGGTTGAGTGCCAGCACCACCTGGGACACTATATGGGACATGAGTCAAGAGTGTTAATTGTCACATGCGTCAGAACTGGAACAATTACATTCCTACTTGCTGGAGTTTTACAGCTACATTAGAAACATAGAAACATAGAAAATAGGTGCTAGAGTAGGCCATTCGGCCCTTCAAGCCAGCACCACCATTCAATATGATCATGGCTGATCATGCAAATTCAGTACCCCGTTCCTGCTTTCTCCCCATATTCCTTGATTCCTTTAGCCCTAAGCGTGAAATCTAATGGGCCTGTCCCACTTAGGTGATATTTTTAGGCAACTACAGGTGACTAGTTTGTCGTCACATGTTCACCGGTGGTCGGCGGCAGCAGTCTCCTCAGTCGTGCAAAAACTCGTAGCATCTTTCTGGTCGGCGCAAAATTTTCAACATGATGAAAGATTTTTGGCGACACTGGGTTTGACGCCAACGAGCGTAGCTTGACTTCTCCTGACGTAGGTGCTGTCGTAGGTTGTTGCCAGCGTGACGTAGGTTGTCGCCGTTTTTCCAACGACCCACTACGAATATGACAGTCGCCGGCAGTTGCCTAAAAAATCGCCAAGTGGGACAGGCCCATAACTCTTAAAAACATCCAATGAATCGGCCTTGACTGCCTTCTGTGGCAGAGAATTCCACAAATTCACAACTCTCTGGGTGAAAAAGTATTTTGTCATCTCAGTCCCTAAATGGCCTGCCCCTTATTCTTAAACTGTAACCCTTGGTTCTGGACTTCCCCAAAATTGGGAACATTTTCCCTGCAACTAGTCTCTCCAATCCTTTAAGAATTTAATACGTTTCATCCTCCTTAATTCCAGTGAATACAAGCCCAGTCGATTTATTCTTTCATCATATGTCAGTCCCGCCATCCCGGGAATTAACCTGGGAAGATAACCTAACATTAAAAACAACATCACAACAAAATAGCTATTGATTTTATCAGTTATTTTCGGTCAGCCGGACCATGATATAAGGCTGACTTCACCGTGGTCTATGCGATCTCCCAATCGCCAAATATTTTAACTCCTCATAACCATTCCCATACTGACCTGTCTGTCCTGGCCCTCCTCCACTGTCAGAGTGAGGCCATATGCAAATTTGAGGAACAGCACCTCATATTTCGCTTGTGCAGCTTACAGCCCAGAGGTATGAACGTTGATATCTCTAATTTCAAGTAACTCCTGCACTCCCCCCTACCTCTCTAACCCCCTCTCCCACCCTAGTCGTCCTGCTTGTTCCACTCTTCACATCGTTCTATCCCGCTCGCTTGCACATCTTCCCCAGCCAACATTAGGTCATTCTTCCGGAGGTCATCTGTTACTGGCCCTGATTTGGTCTATCCTTTATTCTCCGCCAGTTCCCACCCCACCACCTCTACTTTTCAGTCTGAAGAAGGGTTCCAACCCGGGATATCACTTATTCCATTTCACAAGAGATGCTGCCTGAACTGCCGAGTTACTCCAGCATTTTGTGTTTATCCAATGATAGAAGGTGTGAAAATAATGTGTGCGCCATTTGTTCTCCTAGTACTGTTCAAAGTACCCTTTACATTTCATCTGGTTGTATGTGTACAATCCAAAATATAAAAATGTTAAATCAATATGTTATCTTATTCAGGGGGTCAAATGATGTACAGCACAGAAAGAGGCCCTTCGGCCCATTGAGTGCATGCCAACCATCAATTAATTTCACACTGATCCTATCCTAATGCACTTTATTTTCCTCACACTCTCTTCCGTTCCACTTCACAACCTACCCATTCAACCCCCAGCCCTGCCCAGGTTCTACCAGTCCATCCTCTTAAGGGATTGGACAGGCTAGATGCAGGAAGATTGTTCCCGATGTTGAGGAAGTCCAGAACAAGGGGTCACAGTTTAAGGATAAGGGGGAATTCCTTTAGGACCGAGATGAAGAAAACATTTTTCACACAGAGAGTGGTGAGTCTCTGGAATTCTCTGCCACAGAAGGTAGTTGAGGCCAGTTCATTGGCTATATTTAAGAGGGAGTTAGATGTGGCCCTTGTGGCTGAAGGGATCAGGGGGTATGGAGAGAAGGCAGGTACAGGATACTGAGTTGGATGATCAGCCATGATCATATTGAATGGCGGTGCAGGCTCGAAGGGCCGAATGGCCCACTCCTGCACCTATTTTCTATGTTTCTATGTACACACAATCACAATCACAATCGCAAGCACAATAATACTTTATTAGCCAAGTATGTCTTGCAACATACGAGGAATTTCATTTGCCAAGTCAGTCACACAAATAAAAAGCAACGGAACACACAAAACAAATTTTAACATAAACATCCACCACAGTGACTCCGCCACATTCCTCTCTGTGATGGAAGGCAAAAAAAAGTTCAATCTCTTCCCTTTGCTCTCCCGCGATCGGGGGCCTCGAGCCCTCCGCTGACGGGATGATCTTGACTCCCGTAGCCAGCGGCGGGCCCTCCGCGTCGAGGTGATCAGCTCCTGCATCAGGGGGATGTCAGATACCCTCGCGCCGGATGATCGAACCCCACGTCGGGGCTGGTCGAACCTTCCGCGACGTTGGAGCTCCCGACATCCACGGCCTCTCCTGAGACTTCAAGTTCCCGATGTAGTCCACAGGCCGTGGTTGGAGCGATCCCAGGCAAGGGATCGGCTCCGATGTAAGCTCACGCCCCATGGTGTGGCCTAAGGTCAGTCCGAGGAGGCCTCCAGCTCCATCGATGGTAGGCCGCAGAGCGACTGGAGAATTCGATCCGAAAATTAATCGCATCTCCGGCAAGATAAGAAATTGAAAAATAAGTTTCCCCTCCCCCTCTGTCTCCCCCCACATAAAACAAACCGGAGAACATTTACACAGACATTTAACACGCACTAAATATTTTTAAAAAGACAAAATAATAAAGGGACTGCTGGTGGGGCTGCCAATCGTGCGGCGCCCCTGGTGGTAATTTACAATAGCCACTCGACATGTCTGTAATGTAGGAGGAAAGTGGAAAACAGAAAGCAAACCCATGTGGTCACAGAGAGAACATGCAAACTCCACACAGCCAGCACCGAAGGTCAGGGTTGAACCTGGGCTGCTGGAACCGTGAGGCAGCGACTATGCTGGCTCTGCCACTCTGCCATTATCATGGTAATGAAATGTACCAAACATAAGTCAGTATCTCAAATAATTCCAAAATTAAAACCATTTACAACACCATTATTTTCCAAATATTTTGATATTGTTGAACGGAGGAAACATTTAATGCTGGCAGAAATTGTGCAGATAGGGCATCCAGATTCTTCAATCTGTTTTGAAAAACTCTGTAGTCTATCAAAAGCTGGGCGGCATGGTGGCGCAGAGGCAGAGCTACTGCCTCACAGCGCCAGAGACCCGGGTTTGATCCTGACTACGGGTGCTTGTCTGTAGGGAGTTTGTACGTTCACCCCGTGACCCACGTAGGTTTTCTCCGAGATCTCCGGTTTCCTCCCACACTCCAAACACGTGCAGGTTTGTGGGTTATTTGGCTTTGTATATATGTAAAATTGTCCCCCGTGTGTGCAGGGTAGTGTTAGTGTGCGGGGATCGCTGGTTAGTGTAGACATGATGGGCAGAAGGGCCCGTTCCTGTGCAGTATCTCTAAACTAAACTAAAAGGCTGGAGGAACAAAGCGGATCATGCCATCAGCCGCAAGAGTGGCTGCAAGAACGTAAAAGGTTGAGCCCCTGGAATGGAAGAGAAATGAAAAATAAGATTACGGACCTTAATCACACTCGACACAACCGCTATCTGGAGCATGGCTTCTGGAAACGGTCTCCTCCCTTACATCATTTGCCAACCATAGTTACGTCCACCTCCTGTTCCGCTATTCAAAGGTTTCAAAGGTCTTTTATTGTCATGTGTACCAATTAAGGTTCGGTGATATGCGAATTAGCATGCAGCCATACGAGAACAAAAGCAACAAGACACACAACTACATAAAAGTTTACATAAACATCCACCACAGCGGATTCCACACATTCCTCACTGTGATGGAAGGCAATAAAGTCTAAATCTTCTTCCTTTTTATTCTCCCGCGATGGGGGCAGTCGAACCATCTGCAGACAGGGCGATCGAAGCTCCCGCAGCCGGCGGTCGAAGCCCCTGCGCCGGAGTGATCGAAACACCAATGTCGGGGCGGTCGCAGCTCCTGTGTTGGGGCGATCAAAACTCCCGCTTCGGGGCAGTCGAAACGCCCACAGCTTGGAATTCCCAAAGTCGGTCTCTGACCAGAGACCGCGGGCTCCATGATGTTAAGTCCGCAAGCACCCACGGTTGGAGCTCCGAGGTTGATCCCTGGGAAAGGGGTAACAGGCTCTGCGATGTTAAAGTCACGTTGCCTCCCCGCAGTGGAGCTCTCAAAAGTCGGTCTCCAGCAAAGTCCGCCAACTCCTTGATGCTAGGCGGACGGAGATTCGATACGGAACAAAAATCGCACCTCCGTAGAGGTGAGATTTAAAAAAGTGTCCACCAACTCCCCCCTCTCCACCCCCCACATAAAACAACTTAAAGAACACTAAAAACATACAAGGTAGACAAAAATGCTGGAGAAACCCAGCAGGTGTGGCAGCATCTATGGAGCGAAGGAAATAGGCAACGTTTCAGGCCAAAACCCTTCTTCAGACTGATGCAGGGTGGGGGGGCAGGAAGAAGAAAGGAAGAAGAGGAGCCAGAGGGCTGAGGGAGAGCTGAGAAGGGGAGGAGACAGCAAGGGCTACCGGAAATTGGAGAAGTCAATGTTCAGACCACTGGGGTGCAGACTGCCCAAGCGGAGTATGAGGTGCTGCTCCTCCAGTTTCCGGTGGTGCTCACTCTGACAATGGAGGAGGCCCAGGACAGAAAGGTCGGATTCTGAATGGGAGGGGGAGTTGAAATGCTGAGCCACCGGGAGATCAAATGACGGAGGACTATTTGTAAAAACATACATTTAACAGATACAATTAAAATGCAAAGAAGGAAAAGAAAGACAGACTGTTGGCGAGGCAGCCTTTTGTGTTTAATTCCTACACTCCTACACTCTTTAATTGAATTCACATTCCTAAACTTCAAAACCTTGCATCCGTACCCTCCCACTCTGACAAATGCTTCCTCAACAGCTTTGCAGAATGACTCAAATCCTCGCTTCTCTCTCACAGGATATGTACGCCCAACATGGGAGATATCGGCTGGAATCAGCCATCTCCACAAACTACATTGTCATCTCCACAAACTACTCAAAATGCACTGAAACGTAAGCAAACCAACATAAGCATCCTGTCTGAGGCAAAAATCCCCAGCACTGATGTCCCAGACATCTACTGGACAGGTCTATTGGCCGACACCCAAAGCAGTGCACTATTCTGAGTTCCGTCATAAATTCACAAGTTCACAAGTTATAGGAATGGAATTAGGCCATTTGGCCCAACAAGTCTACTCCGGAATTCAATCACAGCTGATCTCGGTCTCCTAATCCCATTTTCCTGCCTTCTCCTCATAACCATTGACAACTGTTCTAATCAATAATTTGTCTACCATCTGCCTTAAAAATAACCACTGACTTCGCCTCCGCAGCCCTCTGGAGCAATGCGTTCCACAGATTAACTACCCTCACTTGACTAAAGAAGTTCCTCCTCACCTCCTTTCTAAAGGAGTGCCCTTTAATTCTGAGGCTAGTCGTGGGAAGAACTGCATTATAAAATCCAACATCACCATTGAACCCTGGGAATCACTGCTCAATAAGGAGATGGAGCATTCAGGATGGATCTTCATCTCCTCAAGTCCATGCGTCAGGACCAGTCCCGCATAAGAGATGTAAGGGGCACACCATCTCTGTGCATTCATCATGTATATCCCCCTCACATATTCCTCTCATTCTGTAGAAAAATAAAAATTAAAAATTTTCAGATCTCATGATCATAGAGTCTTCCAGCATGGAAACAGGCCCTTCAGCCCAACTTGCCCACACCGACTAACATGTCCCAACTACACTAGTTCCACCTGCCTGTGTTTGGCCCATATCCCTCTAAACTTGTCCTGTCCACATACCAGACTAATTGTTTCTTAAATGTTGCCATCGTACCTGCCTCAACCACTTCCTCCGGCGGCTCGTCCCAAACACCCACCACCCTTTGTGTGAAAAAGTTGCTCCTCAGGTCCGTGTTAAATCTTTCTTCCTTCATCTTAAACCTATGTCCTCTGGTTCTCGATTCCCTTACTTTGGGCAAGAGACTCTGTGCGTCTACCCGATCTATTCCTCTCATGATCATGTTGAGACAAACTGAACGCAACTGATTTTTTGTTTGCATTGAGCAGCAACACTACAATGAATATGAACTTTCTGCTGAGGCATTAACTCTCTCGAAATAGCTTTGCTTGAACAGTAAAACATTTACCTTCACTATGCAAACATACATTCTTTTATCTCCCACGTCAGATTTTCTTTCAATCCATCTGGCGATATCTCTAGGTTTTAGGTGTTTAAGTGTTGTATGAATGTTTTCATATATTAATGGAGCTAAAGTCAAATAAGACAGTTGATTTGGGATGTTTGTTATCATAAATACCACATGGTACTGTTTTGAAAAAAGTAAGTGAATGTTCTTCATGAATCTAAATCATTATTTACCTCTCTTATAATATCGTACAGTTGCAGTCATGGAGCACGGAAACCCATAAATCTGCACAAAAATAGGCCCTTTGGCCCATTGAGTTTTTCCTTTCTGCATTCAGCCTCCAGGCAAGTGAAGAAATAGGATTACGTGCAGTCTAATTGATTTACAGTAGACAGTGACTCCCCGTGTCTGACAGATGTAGCACAAATACCATTGTGATGGTACTAAGATAACATGACACATCTCACTCAATGTGCTTACTCATATAAGTGCCGACAGCAACAAAAGGACACACTAACATAGAAACATAGAAACATAGAAATTAGGTGCAAGATTAGGCCATTCGGCCCTTCGAGCCTGCACTGCCATTCAATATGATTATGGCTGATCATCCAACTCCGTAACCCGTACCTGCATTCTCTCCATACCCCCTGATCCCCTTAGCCACAAGGGCCACATCTAACTCCCTCTTAAATATAACCAATGAACTGGCCTCAACTACCCTCTGTGGCAGAGAGTTCCAGAGACTCACCACTCTCTGTGTGAAAAAAGTCTTTCTCACCTCGGTCTTAAAGGATTTCCCCCTTATCCTTAAGCTGTGACCCCTTGTCCTGGACTTCCCCAACATCGGGAACAATCTTCCTGCATCTAGCCTGTCCAACCCCTTAAGAATTTTGTAAGTTTCTATAAGATCCCCTCTCAATCTCCTATATTCTAGAGAGTATAAACCGAGTCTATCCAGTCTTTCTAGATAAGACAGTCCTGACATCCCAGGAATCAGTCTGGTGAACCTTCTCTGCACTCCCTCTATGGCAATAATGTCCTTCCTCAGATTTGGAGACCAGAACTGTACGCAATACTCCAGGTGTGGTCTCACCAAGACCCTATACAACTGAAGTAGAACCTCCCTGCTCCTATACTCAAATCCTTTTGCTATGACAACACAGGGTCAACTATGGTCTCATCTGCTCCACAACCACCTCGAGGGCAGAGTGCAGTGGGAATGAGTCTCCACAACTGTGTATGAAGGAGCTGAGTGGGAGGGCCCTTCTCAGCACCAGCCCAAGAGAGGTCCTAGGGTGCATTTTGCAAACACAGAAGGGCCTTCTCACTGTAACCTTTGACACAAATCAAGAACCAATCGATCTCCACTTTAAAAATACCCAAAGACTTGGCCTCCAGTGCAATGAATCACACAGATTCACCACCCTCTGACGAAAGAAATTTCTCCTGATCTCCATTCTAAAGGTATGTCCTTTTATTCTGAGGCCTTGTCCTTCGGTCCTAGACTCTCCCACCTCAGGAGGAGACTGTACCCTCCTCCTCCCCTCCCCCCCTTGCTCAACCTCCAGAACCTCTGAAGAAGGGTTTCGGCCCAAAACGTTGCCTATTTCCTTCGCTCCAGGATGCTGCTGCACCCGCTGAGTTTCTCCAGCACTTTTGTCTACCTCCAGAACATCTTGTTAAATGTGCACTCCACAAGGAAGTGGTGGATGGTCTCATCTGCTCCACAACCACTTCGAGGGCAGAGTGCAGTGGGAATGAGTCTCCACAATTGTGTATGAAGGAGCTGAGTGGGAGGGCTCTTATCATCACCAGCCCAAGAGAGGTCCTAGGGTGCATATGTGCAGCTTTCTTTTTCCAAAGCATACTTTATTCACAACACATGTGGTAAATATAATTGGGACATGTCACTATCTGCATTCACTGTACCAAGCACTTCTAAGCATTGACCTACGCTATGTTAACATAACTAATGTTTCACTCTTACGTACTGCTTCAGTGAAACTTATAAGAGGCTGTTACATAGGGCCCAAGCCCTCAGTATCCTGCGTGGCCGGTGATACTTGAATTCTAGAATTACTTTTTTATTTTAAAAAACATAATTTAATTGTGACAATATTCATATGTTCATACTTCATTTCTAGGAGCAGAATTAGTCCATTCGGCCCATCAAGCCTACTCCGCTAATCAATCATGGCTGCTCTATCTTTCCCTCTCGCCCCCATTCTGATGCTTTTGCCCCATAACCCCTGACCCTGAGTAATCAAGAATCAAGCATTTCTGAAATACATTTGGTACATGCCCATCTCCACGTTCATTGTATCTTCAAAACAATGCATTCTCCCACCATCTATCTATGCCACTAATGTTTCCTCCATAAGCAATATGCCCACAAAATGTTTAGACAATAGGCAATAGGTGCAGGAGTAGGCCATTCAGCCCTTCGAGCCAGCACCGCCATTCAATATGATCATGGCTGATCATCCACAATCAGTACCCCGTTCCTGCCTTCTCCCCATATCCCCTGACTCCACTATCCACTATCTAACTTTCTCTTGAAAGCATCCAGAGAATTGGCCTCCACTGCCACAGATTCACAGTCCTCTGTGTGAATTTTTTTTTTCTCATCTCCGTTCTAAATGGCTTACCCCTAATTCTTAAACTGTGGCCCCTGGCTCTGGATTCCCCCAATATCGGGAACATTGAGAGGCTATTACCCAGGATGTCATCCCTCAGTACACAGTGGTAGTACCATAGACTATGGTATTTTCCCACGTAGCCTTTGCTATGGATACGCTGAATCGATGCAAGTCCCTCAGTCCCTACTCCAGCACCCTAGATTGTGTCAGTTGGCAGTATTTAGAACAGAAGATAGGACAGTACAGGAAGAGGCCCTTCGACCCACAGTGTGTGTGCCAAGCATGATGCCAAAGATAAGCTCATTAAGTTTAGTCTCCTCTGCCTGCATGTGATCCATATCCCTCTTTTTCCTACAAAAGCCTCAAAATCCCTCAGTATTGTATTTGCTTATGGTCATCTGCTCACAGTTCTATCATGTGGGCCAATATGGCTTTGCCTTCAGCTCATCTGTGGGACAAGAGCCAGGCCATTCTGATCACTATGAGTATAACATCACGGTGACCTGACCAACATTATCGTTCAAATAATTCCAACCCAGACTAATGGTTTTCTATCGCACTGCTTTTCTACAAATTAATCAATCATTATAAATGTGTAGGAAGGAACTGCAGATGCTGGTTTAAACCAAAGATAGACACAAAAAGCTGGAGTAACTCAGCGGGACCGGCAGCATCTCTGGAGAGAAGGAACGGGTGACGTTTTGGGTCGCGACCCTTCTAATGCTTGTGCAATTGTTGTTAGCTGGAACAGTAAACTGAAAACAGAAGCTACTGATATGGCGGCACACCGACGCAGCTGGTGGAGCTGCTTTCTCACCGTGCCAGAGACCCGCATTCGATCCTGACCCTCGGGTACTGTCTGTGTGGAGTTTGCACATTCTCACTGTGACCACGTGGATTTCTTCCAGGTCCTCCGGTTTCCTCCCACATCCCAAAGACGTGTGAGTTTGCAGGTTAATTGGCCCTCTGTAAAATTGCCTCTGGTGTGTAGGGAGTGGATGAGAAAGTGGGAGAACATCGCACTAGTGTGAACAGGTGGTCGATGTTCATCGTGATCTCAGTGGACCGTAACTTTAAACAAAACTAAATTGATCATATCGAATAGTTAAGATGAGTTGCTATTTGTTCAGATTGTTAAGACAGCAATGGACTAGTATAAGACATTGCAATTACCTTTCGTGAAATACCTGAGATAACATAAAGATTTTGTCAAAGAAATAATTCATGCTGGAATAAAGTTTGTAAATTACCGATTTTAATTGAGTTGCTTTTCATCTAAACCAAAAGACTATGCTTCTCGCAAGTGTTCTTACCATAACTGAAAATACCTGACTAAACAAAAACTGAAATGCACACTAACAGGCTAATGAAATGCATAGATAGGGTAGACAGTCAGAACCTTTGTACTCAGGATGGCAATTTCAAATAATGGAGGGCACAGATCTAAGGTGAGAGGGGCAAAGTTCGACAGAGATGTGTAGGACATGTTTGTCATACAGAGATTGTATGACAACGTGGGTTTTCTCCGGGTGCTCCGGTTTCCTCCCACACTCCAAAGACGGGTTTGTCGGCTGATTGGCTTTGGTAAAATTGTAAGTTGTCTCTAGTGTGTGACGGATAGTGTTAGTGTATCGGGATCGTTGGTCAGCGTGGACCTGGTGGGCCAAAATGCTCTTTTCCGTGCTGTATCTCTAAACTAATCTAAACTAAAGTGCGAAGGGCTCGATGGTAATCATGCATAGACACAAAGCACAAAACTCAGTGGGACAGGCAGCATCTCTGGAGAGAAGGAATGGGTGTAAGGGACAGGGAGATACATAGATAAGGAAGTGTAAGGTGTGAAAACGGGACAAAGGGGGTGGAATTCAAGGAAAATGTAGAATAGAACATTGTTAGCTGGGAGAAGGTAACAACAACGCAAATAGACATAAAATGTAGTCGGAGACAGTAAGACTGGTCAGAGAAATGGAAAGGGGGAAGGATGGAGAAAGATGGAAAGCAAGGGTTAGTTGAAGTTAGAGAAGTCAATGTTCATACCACTGGGGTGTAAGCTACCCATGCAGAATATGATGTGCTGTTCCTCCAATTTTCGCTGGGGTCATTCTGATAATCGAGGAGGCCCAGGCCAGAAAGGTCAGTGTGGGAATGGGAGGGGGAGTTAAAGTATTTAGCAACCGGGAGATCAGGAAGGTTTAGACGGACTAAGCGGAGGTGTCCAGCGAAACGATCGCCAAGCCTATGTTTTGTCTCGCCGATATATAGCAGTCCACACCTGGAACAGTAGATTCGGTGGACGAGGTTGGAGGTGGTGCAAGTGAACCTCTGCCTCACCTGAAAAGACTGTTGGCGTCCTTGGACGGAGTCGAGGGGGGAGGTAAAGGGACAGGTTTTGCATCTCCTGTGGTTGCAGGTGAAAGTACCCGGGGAGGCAGGTGGATTGAGTTGGAAGGGACGAGTTGACCAGGGAGTCGCGGAGGGAGCGGTCTCTGCGGAAAGCAGAAAGGGGTGGAGATGGGAAGATGTGGCTAGTGGTGGGACCCCGTTGGAGGTGGCAAAAATGTCAGAGGATTATGTGTTGATGGGGTGGAAGGTGAGGACTAGGGGGACTCTGTCCCTGTTGCGACAGGGAGGAGGGAGAGCAAGAGCGGAGCTGCGGGATATCGAGGAAACCCTAGTGAGGATCTCATGTAAACATGTATTCTCTTTCCGCTGACTGGTGCGTGCTCAGCCCCCTGCTGTACTCACTCTATACTCATGACTGCGTAGCCGGTCACAGTGCGAACTCCATCATCAAGTTCGCTGACGACACCACTGTAGTGGGACATATCACTGATGGGGATGAGTCGGAGTACAGAAGAGAGATCGCGCGACTGTCCATATGGTGCCAGCACAATAACCTGGCCCTCAACACCAGCAAAACCAAGGAACTGGTTGTGGACTTTGGAAGGAGTAGGATGGGGACCCACAGTCCTGTTTATATCAACGGGTCGGTCGATGGTTGAAAGGGTCAAGAGCTTCAAATTCCTGGGCGTGCACATCTGTGAAGATCTTTCCTGGTCCGAGAACACAGATGCGATTATTAAGAAAGCTCATCAGCGCCTCTACTTCCTGAGAAGACTACGGAGAGTCGGTCTGTCAAGGAGGACTCTCTCTAACTTCTACAGGTGCACAGTAGAGAGCATGCTGACTGGTTGCATCGTGGCTTGGTTCGGCAACTTGAGTGCCCTGGAGAGGAAAAGACTACAAAAAGTAGTAAACACTGCCCAGTCCATCATCGGCTCTGACCTTCCTTCCATCGAGGGGATCTACCACAGTCGCTGCCTCAAAAAGGCTGGCAGCATCATCAAGGACCCACACCACCCTGGCCACACACTCATCTCTCTGCTACCTTCGGGTAGAAGGTACAGGAGCCTGAGAACTGCAACGACCCGGTTCAGGAATAGCTACTTCCCCACCGCCATCAGGCTATTAAACCTGGCTCGGACAAAACTCTGAACATTAATACCCCTCCATCTGTTATTTGCACTTTATTAATTTATTAATTAATGTGTGTATTTAAGTATATAATTGTAGTCAATGCCTACTATGTTCTGTTGTGCTATGCAATGAAAGAATTTCATTGTCCTGTCAGGGACACACGACAATAAACACTTTTGACTTTGACTTTGGTTTGCACCTAACAAAAGCTTTTCACTGTACCTCGGTAGATGTGGCAATAAACTAAATTAAAAAATTTAAAAAAATAAAAAATAGTGGGTGCCTGGAATGTGCTGTCAGGGGTGGTGGTGAAGGCAGATATGATAGTGCCATTTAAGAGACTTGTGGATAGGCATATGGATATGCAGGGAATAGAAGTATATGGATTACATGCAGGCACAAAAGTGTTCTTAGCATAATTTCCAGCACCCGCATTGATGGCCAAGTTCTCATGCTGTGCTGGTCTGTGTAAGATCAACCAAAAGAAAGTTCAAACATTTCAAGGTGTCATGGATAATTATCAGGGCTCCATTCTGCTGAAGAAAGATGAATGGAGAGTAAGCAATATCTCAAGAATTTACCCACCCCCTTTCCTCTGCCTCCCCCCACCCACCACAGTATGCACCCATTTCTCCCTTCACCCCAACCCCTTCCCCTCTGTGGAGTCTGTGGAATACTCTCCCACAAAAGGCAGTGGAGGCCAATTTACAGGATGTTTTCAAGAGAGAGTTAGATTTAGCTCTAAGGGCTAACGGAATCAAAGGTCATGGGGAAAAAGCAGGAACGGGGGTACTGATTTTGGATAATCATAATCATTTTGAATGGTGGCGCTGGCTTGAAGGGCCGAATGGCCTTCTCCAGCATGTATTTTCTATGTTTCTGTGTTTCCCCTTCAACCCATATCCCTCCCTCTAGCTCGCCATCTTACTCCCTTTCTTTGCCAACCTGACTCCCTTTTGTCTACTTTTCCTCTTATGGGGCTGTCCCACTGTACGAGCTAATTCAAGAGCTCTCCCGAGTTAAAAAAAAATCAAACTCGTGGTAAGCACGTAGAATGTACATAGCGGGTACGTCGGAGCTCGGGACGTCTCTTAGCGGCTCGTAACGCTAACGGCAGATACTCTGGAAACGCGGTAAGCTCGTGAAGACTCGTAAAGATTTTTCAACATGTTGAAAAATGTCCACGACAGCCCCGAGAGCCTACGAGCGGCCATTACCGTAATTCTCCGAGTTCGATTCAGGGGAAACTCGGGAGAACTCCTGAATTAGCTCGTACAGTGGGGACAGCCCCATCAGTTTTTAGTTTAGTTTAGTATAGAGATACAGAGCGGAAACCGGCCCCTTGGCCCACCGTGTCCGCTCCGACCTGTGATCCCCGCACATTAACATTATCCTACACCCACACGGGACAATTTTTACATTTACTAAGCCAATTAATCGCCAAATCTATACGTCTTTGGAGTGTGGGAGGAAACCGAAGATGTCTGTGAAAACCCACGCGGTCACAGGGGAGAATGTATATACTCTATATAGACAAGCATCCGTAGTCGAGATCGAACCCGGGTCTCTGGCGCTGTGAGACATTGCGCCACAGTGCCGCCCCATTAACTAAACTAGTTTCGCACAACTGTTAGAATATACAACTGCCCTTTTGTGCTTGTGGTTTTTTTATGACTCCCATGCCCAGCACCTGACGACTGCCCACTAATTGATGATGTGGAGAATTTGGGTCTCTGCTACAAGACCGAGGAGAGGAATTTGTTTGGTCTGACATGTTTGGTCACATTCTTCCTCCGTCAGCAAAGGAATCACATTACTAGACCAATGCAAGTCTCATCAGAACTGTAACCTGATTCAGCCGTGCTCCATTCACACCATATTAGTGCTTGGTGTTCAGCAACTATTCAATCACTCAACACAACGCAACTCCTTTGTAATCCCTGTTATCATAATTTTACAAAGAACTTGATATGAACCATGACTTGAAGGAAAGTTGTCCCCCTGCCAAGGTTTTTATGTGCTTGAAATGTCATGTACTCTGGTACTTGCGATCCTGTACTGAGATTGTTTCCTTGTCTTACCTAATACTTACTAATTTTGACATTGATAATTCATAAAACCATAAGATCATAAATGATAGTAGAATTAGGCCATTCAGCCGATCAAGTCTACTCTGCCATTCAATCATGGCTGATCCATCTCTCCCTCCTAACACCATTCTCCTGCCTTCTATCCATAACCTCTGACACCCGTACTAATCACCACCATCTCTGTTTTAAATATATCCACTGACTTTGCCTCCACAGCATTCAGTAGCAAAGAATTCCACAGATTCACCACCCTCTGACTGAAGAAATTCCTCCTCATCTCCTTCCTAAAAGAACGTCCTTTAATTCTGAGGCTATGACCTCTAGTCCTAGACTCTCCCACTAGTGGATACATCCTCATTGGATGCTAACATAATTGGCAAATTGATGCAGATTGCAGCTATGCTACTGAGAATGTTTAAAGTGCTTAATATGGGAGACCAATACTAATGCTACTAATGTACGCACAATACTATGAGATTACAAATAACTCAAGATTTTATTCAAGGGTACACAAAAAGCTGGAGAAACTCAGCGGGTTGCAGCAGCATCTAAGGAGCGAAGGAGATAGGCGTCGTTTTCGGGTCGAGACCCTTCTTCAGATTTTATTCATTCTGCAATCATTTTTCATAAGCTGATAACATCTGAGAGAAGCCATCCTCACACTACAATAGCAGGCATTTAGTATCATCAGAGTGAGAGTATTTTGCACACAAACACAAAATATAATGTCAGGCAGATTTAACAAGAGCAATTGTTTTATTGTTATTCACTGAAGCAGATGCACACTGATTATGGGGTCAGAAGTCCCACGTGTATTGAGACTTCTAAAGGCAGGGCATTTTGAAGACGGAATAATAATTAAGAGTCAAGTATGCAAACATCAATCCTCATTGAAGATGTATCCCACTTGCACAAAAGGACATCATCAATCATGTATGACTTTGGCAGTAGAAATTCCACCTTGTATATTTTTCCAGTTTATCAGTTTCAACAACTTCGATCAAAGTCCTATTCATCATTTACTGCCACACGGTGATGCAACTCAGCTTCAAGAAAATATATACCTTTATTAGGGAATGCACACACCAATTGTTGACCCTATCAGTGGAACTCAGAGATATGATCATTTCAAATTATTTCAACAGTTCACTAAGTTCTATCTGCAGCAACCACAATAGGCACCATAGAGTCATACTGCGCGGAAATAGGCCCTTCGGCCCAACCTGTCCATGCCGACCAAGATGCACCATCTACACTTGTCCCACTTGCCTGCGTTTGGCCCATATCCCTCTAAACCTTTCCAATCCATATAACTGTCCGAAGAAGGGTCTTGACCCTTAACATCACCCAATCCTTCTCTCCAGAGATGCTGCCTATCCTGCTGAGTTACTCCGGCATTTTGTATCTGTCTTCGATTTAAACCAGCATCTGCAGTTCCTTCCTACATGATATACAGGGTAACTGTCGAAATGTATTTTAATTACAATCAAACCATCCAAAGTGTGCAGATAATGGATAAAGGGTACAACATTTAGTGCAAGATAAAGTGTGTGTGTGTTTGTGTGTCTCTGTGTGCGCACACACATATCTCCTTGCACGTGTGTGCATTTGTGCATGTGCATGTGTATGTCAAGTCAAGTCACATTTATTTATATAGCACATTTAAAAAACAACTCTCGTTGACCAAAGTGCTTTACATTTGTTATAAGAGTAGTATACACAAGCAGGCTACATACATATATTCCAATAGCCCTCGCTCAGAGGAGTGCCCGTCAGGAGTCTTGCTGCAGCGTTTTGGACCTGTTGCAGGCGGGACAGGGAAGATTGGCTGACGCCAGTGTAAAGGGAGTTGCAATAATCTAGGCGGGAGGAGATAAATGTATGGATGATCTTTTCGAGGTCTTCAAACTGGAGGAATTGTTTTATTTTAGCTATCATCCGAAGCTGAAAGAAGCTAGCTTTTACCACGGCATTGACTTGTTTGTCAAACTTCAGTGCTGAGTCAAATATCACGCCAAGATTTTTGACATGAGGTTTGAGTAGTGGGGTAAGGCTTCCAAGGCTGCCTGCTATCATTTTGATTGAGTCCGAGGGGCCGAGAAGGATGACCTCATCCTTACTCTCGTTTAGTTGGAGGATGTTTCTGTGTCCGTATCTATGTTTGTGGATTTCAAAAAAACAAGTGACCTACAATTGGCTTTCTCCACTTTACATAGAAACATAGAAACATAGAAAATAGGTGCAGGAGGAGGCCATTCAGCCCTTCGAGCCAGCACCGCCATTCTATATGATCATGGCTGATCATCCACTACCAATAACCCGTGCCTGCCTTCTCCCCATATCCCTTGACTCCACTAGCCCCGAGAGCTCTATCCAACTCTCTCTTAAATCCATCCTGTGATTTGGCCTCCACTGCCCTCTGTGGCAGGGAATTCCATAAATTCACAACTCTCTGGGTGAAAAAGATTTTTCTCAGCTCATTTAAATGGTGGCCGATTAGGAAAAGGGGAGATGCAGCGAGACCTGGGTGTCCTGGTACACCAGTCATTGAAAGTAGGCATGCAGGTGCAGCAGGCAGTGAAAAAAAGCAAATGGTATGTTAGCTTTCATAGCAAAAGGATTTGAGTACAGGAGCAGGGAGGTTCTACTTCAGTTGTACAGGGTCTTGGTGAGACCACACCTGGAGTATTGCGTGCAGTTTTTGGTCTCCAAATCTGAGGAAGGACATTATTGCCATAGAGGGGAGTGCAGAGAAGGTTCACCAGACTGATTCCTGGGATGTCAGGACTGTCTTATGAAGAAAGACTGGATAGACTCGGTTTATACTCTTTGGAATTTAGGAGATTAAGAGGGGATCTTATAGAAACTTACAAAATTCTTAAGGGTTGGACAGGCTAGATGCAGGAAGATTGTTCCCGATGTGGGGAAGTCCAGGACAAGGGGTCACAGCTTAAGGATAAGGGGGAAATCCTTTAAGACCGAGATGAGAAAGACTTTTTACACACAGAGAGTGGTGAGTCTCTGAACTCTCTGCCACAGAGGGTAGTTGAGGCCAGTTCATTGGCTATATTTAAGAGTGAGTTGGATGTGGCCCTTGTGGCTAAGGGGATCAGAGGGTATGGAGAAAGGCAGGTACGGGATACTGAGTTGGATGATCAGCCATGATCATATTGAATGGCGGTGTAGGCTCGAAGGGCTGAATGGCCTACTCCTGCACCTAATTTCTATTGTTCTATGTTTCTATGTTAAATTACCTCCACTTTATTCTAAGACTGTGGCCCCTGGTTCTGGACTCGCCCAACATTGGGAACATTTTTCCTGCATCTAGCTTGTCCAGTCCTTTTATAATTTTATATGTTTCTATAAGATATCCCCTCATCCTTCTAAACTCCAGTGAATACAAGCCTAGTCTTTTCAATCTTTCCTCATATGACAGTCCCACCATCCCAGGGATCAATCTCGTGAACTTATGCTGCACTGCCTCAATCACAAGGATATTCATCCTCAAATTAGGAGACCAAAACTGTACACAATACTCCAGATGTGGTCTCACCAGAGCCCTATACAACAGCAGAAGAAACTCTTTACTCCTGTACTGAAATCCTCTTGTTATGAAGGCCAACAGTCCATTAGCTTTCTTCACTGCCTGCTGTACCTGCACGCCAACTTTCAGTGACTGGTGTACAAGGACACCCAGGTCCCGCTGTACCTCCCCCTTACCTAACCTAACCCCATTGAGATAATAATCTGCCCCCTTGTTTTTGCCGCCAAAGTGGATAACCTCACATATTATACTGCATCTGCCACGCATCTGCCCACTCACTCAACCTGTCCAGGTCCCCCTGCAGCCTCCTAACATCCTCTTCACAGTTCACACTGCCACCCAGCTTTGTGTCATCCGCAAACTTGCTAGAGTTTCTCTTAATTCCCTCTTCCAAATCATTAATATATATGGTAAACAGTTGTGGCCCCAACACCGAGCCTTGTGGCACCCCACTCACCACTGCCTGTTATTCTGAAAAGGACCCGTTCACTCCTACTCTTTGCTTCCGGTCTGCCAACCAATTTTCTATCCATGTCAACACCCTACCCCCAATACCATGTGCTCTAATTTGACTAAAAGCAGTCTCCCGTGCAGGACCTTATCAAAGGCTTTCTGAAAGTCTAGATACACTACATCCACTAGCACCCCTTCACCCATTTTACTTGTCACATCCTCAAAAAAATTCCAGAAGATTAGTCAAGCAGCCATTAAAATTGACTGTGATTCCTAATGAGTACAAGCAAAATTCAAACAACACATCCTGACAGATTCAACTGGCTCCATTTCGCAGGTCACTGTCAGTCGCTGTGCCACAATAAGGTCATGTTGATGTGATAGGAGCAGAATCAGGCCATTCGGCCCATCAAGTCTACTCCACCATTCAATCATGGCCGATCTGTCTCTCCCTCCTAACCCCATTCTCCTTCCTTCTCCCCATAATCCCTGACACTGTACTAATCTGGGTACAACTAGTGTTGTAGAGCAGTGGGATCTAGGAGTACACGTGCATGGTTCCTTGAAGGTCGAGTCACAGGTAGATAAGATGGTCAAAGAGGCTTTTGGCGCTTTGGCCTTCATCAGTCAGAGTATTGAGTATAGAAGTTAGGAGGTCATGTTGCAGTTGTATAAGACGTTGGTGAGATCGCATTTAGAATATTGTGTTCAGTTCTGGGCACCATGTTATAGGAAAGATATTGCCAAGCTTGAAAGGGTTCAGAAAAGATTTACAAGGATGTTGCCAGGACTAGAGGGTGTGAGCTATAGGGAGAGGTTGAGTAGGCTGGGTCTCTATTCCATGGAGCACAGGAGGATGAGGGGGGATCTTATAGAGGTATACAAAATCATGAGAGGAATAGATCGGGTAGATGCACTGAGTAATTTGCCCAGAGTAGGGGAATCGAGGACCAGAGGACATAGGTTCAAGGTGAAGGGGAAAAGATTTAATAGGAATCCGAGGGGTAACTTTTTCACACAAAGGGTGGTTGGTGTATGGAACAAGCTGCCAGAGGAGGTAGTTGAGGCTGGGACTATCCCATAGTTTAAGAAACACTTAGACAGGTACATGGATAGGACAGGTTTGGAGGAAAATGGACCAAGCGAAACAGGCTTGCATTTTGAATAAACACCTTTTATTCCCTTATCGCTCCAAAAAGAAAGCTAGAAATAACTTTTCCTATCCCCAGCCCCTGGCACCTCAACAGTTCGAGATGTACGCCAGTTTCCTTACCTCCTTAAAGATCTGCAGATGCATCTTAGTCAAATCCGGAGATTTATTTATGGTAAGTATATACAGCTGCTCTACACTCATAGGGGTAGTAATGTCACAGCAGAAGAGTTGCTGCCTTACTGCGCTTCCAGCACTGGAGACCCGGGTTCATTCCCGACTACGGGTGCTGTCTGTATGGAGTTTGCAGGTTCTCCCCGTAACCACATGGGTTTTCTCCAAGATCTTAGGTTTCCTCCCACTCTCCAAAGACATACAGGTTTGTAGGTTAATTGGCTTGGTAAATGTAAAAATTGCCCCTAGTGGGGGTTGGTACGGACCTGGTGGGCCGAAGGGTCTGTTTCCACACTGTATCTCTAAACTAAACTAAACAAAAGTTGTGTTAATGTGCGGGGATCGCCGGTCAGTTTGGACTCGGTGGGCCAAAGGGCCTGTTTCTGCGCTGTATCTCTAAACTAAACTAAACTAAACTAAACTAAACACCCTCTACTTCCTGGTCCAGATCAGATAACTTCTCTGCCTCCTCCTTGGTAAAAGTCATGAAATTCTTCTTGGTCCTTTGACTCTGGACTTTAGACTTTAGAGATGCAGTGAGGAAACAGGCCCTTTGGCCCACCGAGTCCACGCCAATCGTCGGTCAGCCATTCACATTATTTCCATGCTATCTCACTTTCGCATGCACTCCCTACACAGTAGGGGCAATTTAAAGATGCCAATTAACCTGCAAATCTGCACGTCTTTGGGATGTGGGAGAAACCGGAGAACAAGGAGAAAACCGACACGGTCACAGGGAGAAAGTACAAACTTGACATAGACCAACTCAAGTGTTAAAGAAGGAACTGCAGATGCTGGAATTGAATTTTCTCAATTCTGTTAACCCTTGCAGTCTCCTCCCCTTCCCACCTCTCCTTCAGCCCTCGGGCTCCTCCTCCTCCTTTTTCCTTTCTTCTCCCCGCCCCCCCCCCCCCCCCCCCACCTGCCATCAGTCTGAAGAAGGGTTTCGGCCCGAAACGTTGCCTATCTCCTTCGCTCCTTAGATGCTGCTGCACCCGCTGAGTTTCTCCAGCCTTTTGTGTACCATAGGCCAACTCAACATGGCTGAGGTTAGTATCCAACCTGGGTCTCTGGCACCATGAAGCAGCATATCTCCCAACCATGCCACTGTGCCACCACAGTTTCATTGACACCAACATAGGGTGGAAGAATTGCAACCTTCACGTGGTCCGCCCTGTTTCGACTAATGCAATCAACTCGACGTGCACAAACAGAAGATCAAATGGAACAAGTTGTGCTACGCCGCACGACAGGAGAAGAAGACACCAACATATTTGTTTTGTAGATTATGATTCTTTTCCACAAAACCATGCATCATGGTATTTTGTGCCACCTTAACTGTCCAATAAAATATTTAGGAAGGAAAAGAAAATCAGAATCTGTTCCCCATGACAATAATATATTAAAAAAAATCTTTGTTAAGCTACTTCCACCACCCATTGAGGAAGACAGCTCCAAAGACTCACAACGTCCTGAAAGACAATATATTGCTTCTACTCTGTATTAAATGGTTGAATCTTTATTTTTAAACAATTAGCCTCAAGAAAAAAACATCCTCCCTGTCAATATCTCTCAGTTTTCAGCATGTGGTAAATGATGCCCTGACTCAAAGTCCATAAAAAATCATGACATGAAATGAGTTATTTCATTTCTGGTCATGTATATTGTATCATCATTGGCTTTTTCAACTTATAGAGTTATAGAGTCATACAGCATGGAAACAGGCCCTTCGGCTCAACTTACCCGTGCCAAAGAAAGATACCCCATATCGATTAGTCCCATCTATCTCCATTTGACCCACAGCCTTCTAAACATTTCCTCTTGAATGTGTTGTTTATTCAAACTGTACAATAAAATGGTTTGTTTTAACATGGAAACCTCAAACCCATGCTGTAATCTTGTTTATTGCTTCTAAATCATAGAATCATAGAATCATAGAAAATAGGTGCAGGAGTAGGCCATTCGGCCCTTCGAGCCTGCACCGCCATTCAATATGATCATGGCTGATCATCCAACTCAGTATCCCGTACCTGCCTTCTCTCCGTACCCCCTGATCCCTTTACCCACAAGGGCCACATCTAGCTCCCACTTAAATACAGCCAATGGACTGGCCTAAACTACGTTCTGTGGCAGAGAATTCCACAGACTCACCACTCTGTGTGAAAAAAGATCTTCTCATCTCTGTCCTAAAAGACTTCCCCCTTACCCTTAAACTGTGACCCCTTGTTCTGGACTTCCCCAACATCGGGGACAATCTTCCTGCATCTAGCCTGTCCAACCCCTTAAGAATTTTGTAAGCCTCTATAACATCCCCCCTCAATCTCCTAAATTCCAGCGAGTACAAGCTGAGTCTATCCAGTCTTTCTTCATATGGAAGTCCTGCCATCCCAGGAATCAGTCTGGTGAACCTTCTCTGTACTCCCCCTATGGCAAGAATGTCTTTCCTCAGATTAGGAGACCAAAACTACGCAATACTCCAGGTGTGGCCTCACCAAGACCCTGTACAACTGCAGTAGAACCTCCCTGCTCTTGTACTCAAATCCTTTTGCTATGAATGCCAACATACCATTCGCTTTCATCACAGCCTGCTGCACCTGCATGCCTACTTTCAATGACTGGTGTACCATGACACCCAGGCCTCGTTGCATCTCCCCTTTTCCTAATCAGCCACCATTCAGATAATAATCTACCCACCTGTTTTTGCCGCCAAAGTAGATCATCTCACATTTATCCACATTATATTATATTAAATGGAAACTTTAACTTGTTTTTACCTCTTTTCAGCGAAGACTAATGATTTTCAATTGAAATGAAGGGAAAATGGCAAAAGGTAAAACTGCCCATCACTTGTTTGGAAAATTCAGGTGATTGGTTTGATCCCGGTCCCTGAAGTGGTTTGGTGTCTGTATTAAAGGACTCTGATCACTAAATCTTAAATCATCTGAATAAACAGGCTGAAGATTGGATTGTAATGCTGGAGCTCCACATCTTTGTTGAAAATTCATTAAGAATAAACAGGTCCTTGGTTGCCCGATGAAGATTGGTCTCATGAGTGGATGGCGAATGGTGAAAGGCCTGGATAGAGTGGATGTGGAGATGATGTTTCCACTGGTGGGAGAGTCCAGGATCAGAAGTCATAGCCTCAGAATTAAAGGACGTTCCTTTAGGTATGAGATGAGGGGGAGTTTCTTTAGTCAGAGGGTGGGGAATCTATGGAATTCATTTCCACAGAAGGCTGTGGAGGCCACGGCAATGGTTATTTTCAAGGCAGAGAACGATAATTGATTAGTACGGATGTCAGGGGTTATGGGAAGAAGGCAGGAGAATGGGGTGAGGAGGGAGGGATAGATCAGCCATGATTGAATGGCGGAGTAGACTTTATGAGCCGAATGACTTAATTTTGCTCCTATCTCTTTTGAATTTATGAACTTATGAGTGCGGGAGAATAAAAGCAACAGGCTCACCAATACGATACCCCATATATCCAACACTTTAGACTTTAGAGATACAGTGCGGGAACAGGCCCTTCGGCTCACAGGGTCCATGCCGACCAGTGAGCAGCCCAAACACTAGCACTATCTTGCACACCGGGGACAATTTTACCAAAGCCAATTAACCTGCAAACCTGTACGCAGAGAGGAGCTGGAAGCCAGAAACGTTTTGGAGAAACAGAAGGTAACTAAAGAGGCAATACGGGGAGAAAAGATTATGTACGAAGGTAAGCTAGTCGAGAATATATTGGATTGATTATTAGGACTGGATGTTACAATCCCTAAGATTTCACTACAATTGACATTCTTGGGTATGACCACCAGGTGAATTTTGCGAGCAATCAGACACATCTTCAGTTGTGCACCTCAACGTCACTGGGTGTTTCGGCCTTTTATCACAAGACGCCCTCAGTCGAGGCAGGCCCACCGCAGGTTGATCAGGCCTGGGTGTGTGTCTTATTGTTAGCCTCTAGATGGTCACGTGGCAGCATCTTTTCTCTCCTGTGGGCCTCTGAAAACACAAGCCCCGCGCTAGATTTTAAACCTACCGGTCGGGTTGTTCGCTCCTCCCCCTCCTTCACTTCCTCCAACGGCTCCTGTGGGCCTCTGAAAACACAAGCCCCGCGCTAGATTTTAAACCTACCGGTCGGGTGTCGCTCCTCCCCCTCCTTCACTTCCTCCAACGGCTTCACTTCCTCCAAAAGCTGCCCAAAGATTCTCGTGGGGCACCAAACCAAAGGCATTGGCTAGATCTAAGAAAACCACATGCAGATCTCTCTTTTCCTTCTTGGCAGTTTGTATCTGGTGCCAGATGATGTTTGCATGTTCCAGACACCCTGAGAAACCATGTACCCCTGCTTTCTACACTGACGTGTCAATGAAGTTATTGCTCTGCAAAAATGCTGAGAGTCTTTGGGCCATGACACCAAAGAAGATCTTTCCTTCCATGTTCAGAAGGCTGATCTGGTGGAATTGGCTAATGGTTGAAGAGTTCTTTTCTTTGGAAATTAAGATCCCTCCTGCCCTTCGCCATGCCTTAGGTATGATTCCTTTCCCCCATGCCACTTTCATTAACTTCCAAAGGTATTTCAAGGCACCAGGGACGTTCTTATAGAGCCTGTATGGAATGCCATTGGGCCCTGGGGCTGATGCTGTTCTTGCCCGTTTGACTGTGCTCTCCATCTGCTTCCATGTAGGAGGCCTTATGTCCATCTGGTGCTCAGGTGGGTGGATAGGTGGCATGTCATCTGGAACGGTGACTGGCTCATGCCTCAGGTTGTCAGAGTACGTCTTCCTCAGGTGCTCCTCCAGTTCCCTTACAGGTACTCTCAGGATCCCGTTCTTCTCTGCTTTCTCAGGCATTCTGCTCTTCAGGGTTTTGATCTCCTGCTGCCTCCTGGACTTGTACTGGGGTGCTGGTTCCTTCTGTGTCCTCTGTTTCACGATCTTCACCCCAAATCTCTCCGCCCCATAGGTGTCTCCCATCTTCTCCAGTTTTCTTTCCACACATCCCTTCAAACCTTCGAGAAGATGGACGAGGTCAGTGTTAACAGTCTCCCACTCTTTCCTCTGGCAGGATTTAGGCCACAAGATTTGAGGCTTTTTCCCTTCCATTTTTCTTTCTATCGCTGACTGTGGCTGGTTGGGCTCTGGACTCGTGTCCGTTGGTGGTACTGCACCTGGTTGAGCTTCGCCTGGGGTCTGATATCCTGTGGTTATCCTGCCACTGGGCTTCGCTTGAGGTCTGATATTGGCCTACCTCTTAAAAAGTAGTGGTCAATGCGAAGCCCCACACCAAGCTCTCTCTGGTACTTTTTCCTGCCCTGCTGGATCTTGAGACCCTTCTCTGATGTTAACTTTTCCCAGCCACAGATACAACTTCGTAACTCATGTCCTGCCGGTGCTGCTGCTTTGTCAATTGCTGTGCTGGTAATACTCAATAGTCGATTCCGTTCCTAGGTCTGTTGCCGTGTGGTCTGTCGATGAGTCATCTTCCGCCCCCGCTCTCGCAGACTCAAGGGATATTCTTCGTTTTTGTGGATCCTGCTGGCATGAGGAGCTAGCCCGTGCCAGCCCCGGTGGGGTCTATTCCCTCCGGTCAGCAGTCTCTCCAGGCCGTCACTAGGTCTTTCCCTGGTTGTCAACTTCCCTTTCGCAGCGGTCACTGGTTTGATCCAGGTGTTCAGATTGATTATTAGGACTGGATGTTACAATCCCTAAGATTTCACTACAATTGACATTCTTGGGTATGACCACCAGGTGAATTTTGCTAACAATCAGACACATCTTCAGTTGTGTACCTCAACGTCACTGGGTGTTTCGGCCTTTTATCACAAGACACCCTCAGTCGAGGCAGGCCCACCGCAGGTTGATCAGGCCTGGGTGTGTGTCTTATTGTTAGCCTCTAGATGGTCACGTGGCAGCCCAGACAGCATCTTTTCTCTTCAGCCACAGCCAGTGACTGCTCCGTTCGGCGGCATTGGCAAGTTCTTTTTCTGCCCTCCTTTGTGCCTGCCCTTTGACTCCTACTTCCCTCAGGAGCCTTGCGGTGGAACTGGCTACAAGCCCCTGCACCCCATCTCCACTGGACACACCCTTACCCTCCAACCTCTCTCCTCTGCCTCTGCCTCTGCTGCAAGGTTTGAATATCAAAGCTTTTTCCTTTCATAGGCCTTGTCCACAGCCTCCTCCCATGGGACCGTCAGCTCAATGATGAAAAAACACGCCGACAGGAGTTGGACCAGAGACAAGGTCTGGTTGCAGGTTGGTAACTGCGATTTCAACGGGGAATAAAAGCCTCTGGCCTAGGTCAACACGCATTTCCCAGTCCCTGGCTGCGTTCAGTGGGCATGAGTTGAGAGGCGAGGGGTTAGTCCTCCGTTTCTCTCCTTCCCGGATGAAGGATGGTATTTGCGGGAATGTTATCTGGGCATTGATTGGCATGGCGTTGGTGGTAACTCTCTTGCACTCGAGTTCAGCTGCCAAACAACTCAGCACCTGGTTGTGTCGCCAGGTGTATCTGCCTTGTGTTAGGCTGGTCTTACAACCGACCAGGATGTGGTTTGCTGGAACTGCACACAGGGGGCGGGCTGGAACCTCTCCCAGCCTAAGATTTAGGTTTGTGGGAGAGGGAAGGACGTCATATGTGGCACTGATAAAGGAGGATAGTAAAGGTTTCTTTAGGTTTGCGAAGAGGAAAAAAATAGTTTAAAAAATTGTAGGTCCCTTGAAGAAAGAAATAGGTGAATTTATCATGGGGAACAAAGAAATGGCAGACAAATTGAACAGGTACTTTGGATCTGTCTTCACTAAGGAAGACGCAAACAATCTCCCAATTGTACTAGTGGCCAGAGGACCTAGAGTGACGGAGGAACTGAAGGAAATTCACATTCGGCAGGGAATGGTGTTGGGTGGACTGATGGGACTGAAGGCTAATAAATCCCTAGGGCCTGATGGTCTGCATCCCAGGCTACGTAAAGCGGTGGCTCTATTAATCGTGGACGCATTGGTGATCATTTTTCAATGTTCTTTCGATTCAGGATCACTTCCTGTGGATTAGAAGGTAGCTAATGTTATTCCACTTTTTAAGAAAGGCGGGGGAGAGAAAACAGGGAATTATTAACCAGTTAACCTGACATGGGTGGGTGGTGGGGAACATACTGGAGTCAATTATAAAAGGTGTAATAGCCACACATTTGGATTACAGTAACAGGATTGGTCCAGGTCAGCATGGATTTATGAAGGGAAAATCCTCTGGAAAATCTTCTGGAATTGTTTGAGGATGTGACTAGGAAAATGGACAAGGGAGAGCCATTGTATGTAGTGTACCTGGGATTTCAGAAAGCCTTTGATAAGGTTCCACATAGGAGATTACTGGGTAAAATTATCGCACATCATTTTGGGGGTAGGGTACTGACATGGATAAAAAAATGGTTGGCAGATAGGAAACAAAGAGTAGGGATTTGCAGATGACACAAAGCTGGATGGCAGTGTGAACTGTGAGGAGGATGCTATGAGGATACAGGGTAACATGGACAGGTTGGGTGAGTGGGCAGAGGCATGGCAGATGCAGTTCAATGTGGATAAATGTGAGGTTATCCAGTTTGGTGGCAAGAACAGGAAGGCAGATTGTAGTGACAGATGTTCATATCGTTCAAGGAATCTTTCCTCTAATCACTATGATTGAAGACAGGGGTTCAGTAGATTAATCGAAAAGCACACACGAGTTCTCCACGAGACATTCAGTGCCGTTCAAAGATAAATCTTCCAAACACAGTCTCTTATATAATAGTTTATTGTAGTAGGAAAAACTGTAAGATATTCATCCAAACTACTTCTTGTTTAAGTACATGTTGATCTTACTCGTGGTCAAACTCGTGCATTGTCGAAAGCTGTGACCTCTCCCCCATTCTTCTTCAAACTAAACTAAACTTATTACTAGGGCATCTGTGTGAGAATCCCAGCCGCAAACACGCCTCCGACTACTTATAAATCCCACCCACATAATTACAGGCAGATAAAATGTAAAGGTAACTGGCTATAGCTATAACATATTGAGTTAAGCTACATGGATATTACATACCAGCCCCTAATTCTTCTAAGTATATAACGAGGCAATTACTAACAGACCTTAATAAAGGAGCTATAAAAGTACACGTATCAACAAACAAAAAATAACATGCATTATATATCCACATTCAGACTTCTTAGCGATTCTTCCATCTCCACCTTTGTCTTCTAGAAGCAAGCATAACTTGGTTATTGGTCTTATTAAAAAAATAGTTCTTAGCTTGAAGTCATACTGTACGCACCAAACCCTTAACATCAGGCATGATACCCAGTATATAGTCCAAAACACAAAAGTCCAACGTTTTGACAGCATGAAACTTCTTCCTCCATGTCCGATCAATTCATGGATATGTCGTAACAATAATGCTGAAATTTGAAAATCCTTTGAGAGAATAATAGGATTTTTAGCAATAACGTTCACTGTGATGTTTTGTTTAATTTCCGGATCATTAGCAGAGATTTCAAATCCCAGCTCAAGCTTTGGCCATTCTCTGTCTGGCTTACAGAACAATTCCAGTCCATTGATCCATTTCTTGTCGCTTAAGAAGCGGTCTGCTGTCAGTCCTCTGGAAGCTTCATCTGCAGGATTTTCTTTTGTGTTAACATATTTCCATTGTGAAACATTAGTAGCTCCCAATGCATAACAGATTCTGTTTCCTACAAATGTCAAAAAAAGTTTGTTCTCGTTGTTGAAGTATTTAAGCACCGTAGTACAATCAGTCCAGAAGATAGATTCTTCCAGTTGAAGCTGTAGTTCTTTTTGCAGCAATATGTCAAGTTTAACAGCTATGGCTGCGGCAGTAAGTTCCATTCTGGGAATTTGCTTCAACGGTGCCACTCTGGCCTTTCCCATTAAGAATGCAACATGCACTTCTTTGTTATCATTTTCCAGTCTTAGATATGAAACGGTACCGTAGCCACTTTCCCTGGCATCTGAGAAATGACGCAGTTGTGCACTTCTGATCTTACCAAAGCTTGTAGTCTTCATGCACCGGTCCACTTTGAATTCTGAGGTCTTGTTGAGATCTGCTAATCATTCTGTCCATCGATGAGAGGAAGTTTGCGTTATACTCTCATCCCATCCAAGTTTTTCCTTACAAAGATCCTGCAAAATCAACTTGGCTGGCAGTGTAAATGGTGGAAGAAATCTCAGAGGGTCATAAACAGAACCAATCATGGATAGATACCCCTTCTAGTACATGGTCGCTCTTGAATCGAGATACTGAACTTGAACTCTGTTTCAACGCACCAGTGCAGCTCCAATGCTCTTTCCATTGGCAAATTGTCTTTGTCCAAATCCAACTCCCTGGTCTCTTTGGCTCTATCATCTGGTGGAATGCTTTCCAATACAACACGACTGTTGCTGATCCACTTGGATAGCGTAAATCCTCCCTTCTTGCAGAGGGAAGTCAGATGTTTTACCATTTGAATTGCTTCCTGCTCCATTGACATGGATTTTAAGCAATCATCCACATAGAAATTACCCTTCACATTGGTTATCACTTCTTCTGGAAAGTGAGCTTTATTATCCTCTGTGGCCTTCTTTAATGCAAAGTTCGCACAACTTGGTGATGACACTGCTCCAAAGAGATGTACCTTCATCCGGTATTCAACAAGATCTTGTTGTGCATCACCATCAGACCACCATAAGAATCGCAAGTAGTCAATGTGTTTTTCTGATACTTACACTTGATGAAACATTGCTTTAATATCAGCCATCGAAGCAATTGGTTCTTGTCAGAATTTAATAACAACTCTAATAAGTGAGTTGGTCAGGTCCGGACCTTGCAGTAGTTGACAGTTAAGTGGCATTCCTTTGAAGACTGCAGCACAATCAAAGACCATCCTCAAGGTCGCTTTCTTCGAGTGATACACTACATGGTGCGGAATGTACCAAAGCTCGCCATCACTTCGATTTAGTTGGTTTGTTGGTACCATTTCGGCATAATCATTGTCAATCATAGCCTTTAGGAAAGACGTATATTCCTCATGATATTTCGTATTCTTGCCAAACTTGTGTTTCAGATTCTGGGTGCGTTGTTCTGTCATACGACGATTATTAGGCAGACTAACACTTTCTTGTTTGAAAGGTAAGTCCAGACAATAGTGTCCGTCCATCATCTTTACTGAGTAGTTCATAATAACCAAGAACTTTAACTCTTCCCTGGACATTTCTTCAGATTCCTAACTGGTACTTTCATTCAAGTCATGATTGTATTGCTTGATCAAAAGCTTTTCTAATTTACCAGTAGATATTCGATTAACAGCAGCGGCAGAGTAGTTCTTCTGGTTCCTGCTTTTGTTGTTCCTTCTCAAGGAGCCATAGATAACCCATCCTAGTAGGATTTTCACAGCAAACGGTCCATCCCCTTGGCTCCTCACAGTCTGTATAGGTTCCAATGCCTTCAAAGCATTTTGTTCCGATAAATAGGTCGATACGAGAATTTATTTTAGGTATCTTGACATCCTTCAAGTAAGGCCATTGTTTCAAGTCCTCATGTCTGGGTATATTTTGATGACAAACAGGCATGGTCTCATGTGTAAACACCTAAGATATTGGTATAAAATTGTCTTCATCAGACTAGATATTTCCATACTTGTAATGTAATGACTATCGCAGGATTTCTCCTCATTCATGGTACGCAATAGAATCTTAACCTTTTCTCCTGTAATGTCCAGCCTTCTCATCAAGCTTTCTGTCCAAAAGGTAGACGAACTTCCATGATCCAAAAATGCATATGTTTGCAACACTGTATTCTCTTTGCTATTCCTTACCTGTAATGGTAAGATAGAGAAGATACAGGTTTCTACCCCGGTCCCAATATAAGTAGAGGTGAGGTGACAGCATCACTAATAGCTGACTTCACCTTTTGTTCTATTTGCTCTGGCTTCATCTGTTCAGTGTGAAGTGCTTCAGGATGATCTTGCTTGCACTTATCACAAGTTATAGGAGGACTCTTGCAGTCTTTAACCATGTGTCCTTTGTTCATACATCCAAAACATCGAACAGCCATTCTCATATGTTGAAAGAATGGAGTGCTGGGCTTGTATACACTGGAATTTCGAAAGATGGGAGGGGATCTTATTGAAACATATACGATTGTTATAGGATTGGACATGCTAAAGGCCGGAAACATGCTCCCGATGTTGGGGGAGTGCAGAACCAGGCGCCACAGTTTAAGAATAAAGGTTAGGGCATTTAGAATGGAGATGAGGAAAATATTTTTCACCCAGAGAGTTCTGAATCTGTGGAATTCTCTGCCTCAGAAGGCAGAGGGGGCCAGTTTTCTGGATGCTTTCAAGAGAGAGTTAGATAGAGCTTTAAAGTTAACGGAGTCAGGGGGTATGGGGAGAAGGCAGGAACGGGGTACTGATTGTGGATGATCAGCCATGATCACAATGAATGGCGGTGCTGGCTCGAAGAGATGAATGGCCTACTCCTGCACCTATTGTTTATTGTCTAGTGTCTCTTGTCTATTGTCTTTGGAGTGTCAGAAGAAACCGGAGCACCTGGGGAAAACCCACACGGTCACAGTGAGAATGTACAAACTCCATACAGGCAGCACCCATAGTCAGGATTGAACCCGGATCTCTGGCGCTGTAAGGTAGAAAGTCTACCGCTGCGCCACTGTGCCACACACAACACCCAACAGGCATAGATGATCATATTTCTAGGGAACTTATTTAAAAATAATATCTCAGCACCTTTAAAAAATTGAACATACCAACTTAATGCCATGAGTTTAATGGGACTAGTTGCTCCCTTACAGTGCCAGCGACCCAGGTTTGAACCTGCCTATGGGTGCTGTCTGTGTGGAGTTTGTACGTTCTCCCTGTGATAGCACGGCTTTTCTCTGGGTGCACTGGTTTCCTCCCACACACCAAAGACATACAGGCTTGTAGGTTAATTGGCTTTTGTAAAAAAAATGTAAATTGTTCCTAGTGTGTAGGATAGAGCTAGTGTATGGAGAGATAACTGGTCAGTGCAGATTTGTTGGGTCAAAGGGCCTTTTCCACACTGCATCACTAAAGTCTACCATCTAAAGTTTAATGTCCAAAGGTGAAGCAAGCAACATGGTCAATAAATTCCATATGTTTATATTGAACATATATTTAGTTATATTTCAATCTCCAGGAAAAGTTTTAGTTTGTTTCTTTCCCTTAACTAGCAAGAGGCAAAGGGCAATATTTTTATTTCCTTCTTATATGGTAACGTGTCTTTTTGAAGAAATTAATAGTTGGGAAGTCCTATTGCTGGATGTATTACTCCTTGTTGCCAGTAGGTGGTGATAATGGACCGCATGTGTGTGTGTGTGTAGCCACCATTTCTGTCACTTGAAGTAGATAAAAGATTTGGAAGGAGTTTAAGCCATTTCTCCAGTTTGCAGAGCAACGATTATTTTTAACTGATTTTCCCTGTCAAATCAAAGCAGTTCATGAGATTTGCCAGAAACAAGGAACGACTGATGTCGGTTTACAAAAGAAGAAGGGTCCCATAAGTTCAGAAATTCATCAGTTAAAGGAACAGAATTAGGCCAAATGGCCCCTCAAGCCTACTTTAGTTTAGAGATACATGGAAACAGACCCTTCGGCCCATCGGGTCCGCACCGACCAGCGATCCCCGCACATTAACACTATCCTACACCCACTAGGGACAATTTTTACATTTACCAAGCCAATTAACCTACAAATCTGTACGTCATTGGAATGTGGGAGGAAACCAAAGATCTCGTAGAAAACCCACGAAGGTCACGGGGAGAACGTTCAAATTCTGTACAGACAGTCTCCGTAATCGGGAGCGAACCCCGGTCTCCGGCGCTGCATTCGCTGTGAGGCAGCAACTCTACCGTGACCGCCCATTTGATCTGTCATTTACTCTGTCAATCAATCGTGGCTAATTCATCTTCCCCTCTCATCCCCATTCCCCTGCCTTCTCCCCATAACCCCTGACGCATGTACTAACCAAGAATATGTCAAACTCTGCCTTAAAAATATCCACAGACTTAGCCTCCACAGCCATCTGTGGCAATGAATTCCGCAGATTCACCACCCCCCTGACCCAAAACATTGCCAATCCATGTTCTCCTGGGATGCTGCCTGACCCATTGAGCTACTCCAGCACTCTGTGTCTTCTCCTGAGACTTGCTATTGGCTTTATATGCTGTGAGCTCCTCATAGTTGAATGTAGACTTAAGGAACTGCAGATGGTGGAATTTTGCACAGCAAACAAAGTACTGGAGTAACTCAGCACATTGTGGCCGAGAGTTGCTGTCTGACCTGCTGAGCTAGTCCAACAGTTCAATGTTCACCATCGGCATGGGCAAGTCAGGCCTAAGGGCCTGTTTGCACACTGTATGATTCTGTGACTCAGATTTGAACTTTCATTGAGGGCCAATGTTTCTCCTCCAATCTAGTCTGAGAGGGATAAATAAACTTTAAAGCAAAATAAAGTAACAATCGGCAACAGGTGTTTATGTAGCTATTTTGAACAGAAACATGGCCCAAGAAACTTTCACAGGGACCAAAGAATTAATATCACATCAATATCGTACACCGGTGAAAGTGAAAGTCCAATGCAAGCCAAAATTCTTAAGCACCTATTATTGAACAAACATGAAGTTTTAAGTAACTCAGCGGAACAGGCAGCATCACTGGAGCGAAGCAATGGGTGACATTTTAGGTTGAGATCCTTCTTCAGAACTGAAGAATGTTCTTGACCCAAAAGGTCTGAAGAAAGGTCTCGTCCCGAAACGTCACCCATTCCTTCCCTCCAGAGATGCTGCCTGTCCCGCAGAGTTACTCCAGCATTTTGTGTCTATCTTCGGTTTAAAACCAGCATCTGCAATCGCTTCCTACACATGAAGCTTTAAGAGTCATTTTCCTACTGAGCCTATCTTGCCACTGCTTCCCAAAATTCACCAGTTTATAAACTGCCACAACTTCATCTTCTAAAATTGTATGTGGAAATAGTTTAAAAGCTTGCAGTTGTCATTGTGATAGTGTGTTTTCTGATCACATGCCTGTACTATTTGACGTTGGTTTTTCCAGTGCTGTAGTTAGACCTGTTGTGTCTGCTCGGTGCTGTCGGTCCTTTAACCCTTCTGCTGCTGGCCAATTCTCTGCTGCTTTTGATCAGCTCCGTGCCCCCCCTGCGTCCACTCCCCTTGGTACGGAGGAGATTAGCTCTTGGTTCCACTCCTCCTGCACAATTATTCTGGACTCTGTGGCTCCTTTAAAAACTTTACTGCCCAGAGCTAAACCCGAGCCCTGGTTCAGTGACGCAACTCGTATAGCTCGACGGGAGTGTCGCAGAGCTGAACGAAGGTGGAAGAAGGACAGGCTGCAGGTTTCGTCGCAAATCCTAAAGGACAGCTGGCGAAATTACCAAAACACTGTTAAAGAGGCCAAAAGATGTTACCTGTCTAATATAATAGTGTCTAAGCGCCACGACCCACGTGTGTTATTTAAAACCATTGATTCTGTTTAAATGCCCCACAGCCTGTCTGCCTGGAAGCATCGTCCCAATTGTGCAATGACTTCCTGCACTTCTTTATCAATAAGGTTGTTTCTATAAGGGCTCTCATCTCAGCTCCTGCCTCTGACCCCTCTGTTTCGGCCCCATGCCTGGTGGCATTCGATAAGTTTGAGCCTCTGACATTGTCGGGTCTAGAGGATGTGGTTAGGCATATGAAGCCGTCGGGTTCCCCTTGTGATGCTGTTCCCCCTCTTCTTTTTAAAGAGGTTTTCCCCAGTATAGGGCGGTCGGTTCTCGCCATCATAAACAGTAGCTTGTGTTCTGGGGTTGTCCCCATAAATTTTAAACATGCTGTAGTGCAACCACTACTTAAGAAACCAGGCCTGGATCAAACTGTTCTGGCCAACTTTAGGCCGATCTCCAAGTTGCCTTTTATCTCAAAGATCATGGAGAAAGTAGTTTATGCTCAGCTGAAACTCTTCCTGGATGAGCACAATATTCGGGAAGTTTTCCAGTCTGGATTCAAGGCTATGCATAGCACAGAGTCGGCTCTGCTAAGGGTCTTTAACGACATCCTCCTGGCAAACGACTCTGGTAATTATGTGGTCCTTGTCTTGCTGGACCTATCTGCTGCCTTCGGTACAGTGGACCATGGAATTTTAATTTCCCGATTACAGCACCAAGTGGGCATTTGTGGCAGTGCCCTGGGATGGTTCAGGTCCTATCTGGCTGACAGAACCATGCGTGTAAGCCTTGCTGGCTTTGAATCCTCCTCCACTCCTTGGTATATGGGGTTCCACAGGGCTCAATTCTAGGGCCCCTGCTCTTCTCTTTATACCTACTTCCTCTGGGCTCAATTTTAAGAAGGCATGGCATCTCCTTTCACTTTTACGCAGATGATAGCCAGTTATATATGCCACTCAGGAAAGAAGACGACTATTCTCTAAAATCACTTCTGTCTTGCCTTGAGGACATTAAGTCCTGGATGGCCTTAAACTTTCTGGGACTTAATGAAGGGAAGACAGAGGTGATTTTGTTTGGACCCAATGGCTGCCGTGATCCTCCCTTTGTTGATTTGGGCCCATTGGCATTGTCCGTAAGGCCAACCGTTTTGAACCTGGGTTTTAAGATGGACGGCGATTTTAAAACTAGATAAACAAATAGGCGCGGTGGTTAAGTCCAGCTTCTTTCACCTAAGGAAGCTGGCAAAGGTGAAGCCCATTCTCGAGCGGCAGCATTTTGAAACAGTAATCCATGCCTTTATTACATCTAGGCTGGATTATTGTAACGCACTCTACTCTGGAGTCGCAAGAGCTTAATTGGCTCGTCTCCAGCTTGTCCAAAATGCCGCCGCTCGCCTTTTGACCGGAGCTCGAAAGAGGGAGCACATTACGCCAATTTTGGCCTCCCTTCACTGGCTCCCAGTGCATTTTCGAGTTCACTTTAAAATTCTTTTGTTTGTTTTTAAATCGCTGAATGGGCTCGCCCCGTCTTATCTCTCTGAGCTGCTCCACCTATATGCTCCTGCCCGGTGCCTCAGGTCAGCTGATCAGCTGCTCCTTGAGGTACCAAGGTCTAAGCGGAGGCTCAGAGGGGATAGAGCCTTTTCTGTTGCTGCTCCGGCACTCTGGAACACCTTGCCGCTGCACATCAGACAGGCCCCCTCACTGTCCATCTTCAAATCCTCCCTCAAGACTCATTTTTATTCCTTGGCTTTCGACACTGGCTGAGGCTTTGCTCCTGTTCTTAGTGCTTTTAATGTCTTTTAACTTTTAGAGTGTGTTTTTTATAGTCCTTCGTCTTACGGTTTTTAATGGTTTGTAATGCCTTGTCCATGAGTTCTCATGTACAGCACTTTGTGGCAACTGTAGTTGTTTAAAGCGCTTTATAAATAAAGTTATTATATTATTGCACCCAAGGATCGAGAGTTTAGATAAGGTGTATGACACAATATTTTGGAGTTTTGTTTCAGGTTGAAAAGTGACAGAAACTAATGTATGTAAGTAGGAACTGCAAATGCTGGTTTACACTGAAGATGGCCAAAAAATGCTGAAGTAATTCAGCGGGTCGGGCAGCATCTCTGGAGAAAAGGAATACGTGACGTTTTGGGATCATTGGAATCACAGAAGATTGGACTTGAATTTAGAGACTTCACAAGTCCAGCCTGTGCCAAAATGGTTGGAGTTGACCTTGGTATTGACATCCACATGAAAAATTGCCACCAAGTAGGCATTTCTCTGGCAGCTAAAAGCTAAATGCCAGAGAAATGCTTGCTTGATAGCATTTTTTCACCCAGATGTCATTTAAGAATTTTGGCTTGCGTTGGACTTTCAAATTCGCTGGGATTTGATATTATTTTGATGTTTGGCGCAGACTCAGTGGGCTGAAGGGCCTGTTTCCATACTGTTTCTCTTGAAGACTGTGACTTCTTCACAACCACCAGGTGTGTTGCAGTATTGAGGTTATCCAGAAGATGGCAGCATTGTCTTGTACAAGTAAAATCCAGCCCCAATGATGGCTTTTAACTCCAGGCCTGTTCCTGATTTTGATAACCAGGTTCTCACTGAAAGAGGGTACGCAAAATGCTGGAGAAACTCAGCGGGTGCAGCAGCATCTATGGAGCGAAGGAGATAGGCAACGTTATCGGGCCGAAACCCTTCTTCAGAAGCATCCTCCCAGCAACAGGGTTGATCAGGTGAATGGTTTAGATCCTGACCTCGGGTGCTGCCTGTACGGAGTTTGCAAGTTCAACCTTTGACCACGTGGGTTTCCGCATGTTCAGAAGATGCCCTTGTGCACAATTCAATGGTCAAATCAATTCAATGGTTATTTGGTTTATTTCTCACGTGTGCAACAATGAAATTCTCTTTGCGATTCTATTGCGAACCAGTCTTTTCTTCACCTTCAGCCTCAGGTCTCAGCACAAATTGCTGTGAAATCTACATGAGAATCAGCAACAATCAACTCCAAGATTCTCTAGTCATCCAGTGAGATTATGGCTGAATTATGAGTTCGTTTGCCCACCTTTGGCCCAAAATACTCTAAGCCAAGAATGCACGCCCACCATTAAAGCAAAAAGACAAGAAAATAGGAGCTGACAGAACTCGGCAGGTCAGGCCGCATTTATGGAGGGAATGGACAGACAACACTGGGTTGGGACTCTTCTTCAGACTCAAAAAATCACCTGGCCTTTTCTTCCATAGATGCTGCTTGACCCATTGATTTCCTTCAGCACGTTTTGTTTTGCTCAAGATTCCAGTATCTGCAGTTCCTTGTGTCTCCAAGAAAACAGGGGGCAAGGGTTGTCCACCAGGCATATTCGTTATGATCATGGCTGATCTATGTTGGCCTCAACTCTCAATTCTTCAACCTTTCAAATATTGATCCATCTCCACCTAGAATACATCTCATGATCTTCCCTCCACCAGAGAATTCCAGATCTTTCAGCACCTCTGTTTTAAATGGCCGGTCCCTTTGCAGTCGTGTCCCCTTATTTGTGAGTGAAACATCTCAACATCTACCCTGTCCAACCACCTCAGGATCTGATATGTTTGAAAAAGGCCAGTCCTAATTCTTCCAAACTCGCAGGAGGTCAAACCCAAACTGTCTAGACCTTCTTGATAGGACAATCGCAGGAATTTTCCTGGTGAAGACATAAGGAACTGCAGATGCTGGCTTACCAAAAAAGACAGAAGTGCTGAAGTAACTCAGACAGCATTTCTGTGGAATATGGATAGAAGACATTTTGGGGCGACCCTTCTTCAGACTGGTGTCTCTTTTGACTGCCTCCAATAATATTATTTTACTATTCCAGGTGTGACTTCACCAACCCTCTCTACAACTGTAAATATATTCTCTATTAGAGTCATAGAATCAGAGTCTCAGAGTCATACAGCGTGGAAACAGGCCCTTTGGCCCAACCTGCCCATGCCGGCCAACATGTTCCATCTGCACTCATCCGACCTGTCTGCATTTGGCCCATATCCCTCAAAACCTGTCCTATCCATGTATCTGTCTAAATGCTTCTTAAACATTGCAGTAGTACCAGCCTCAACAACCTCCTCTGGCAGCTCATTCCATGCACCCACCACCCTTCGTGTGAAAAAGTTGCCCCTCAGGTTCCTATTTGATCTTTCCCACCTCACCTTAAACCTATGTCCTCTGGTTATCGATTCACCTACTCTGGGCAAGAGACTCTGCCTACCCGATCTATTCCTCTCATGTTTTGTCCACATTTATAAGATCAAAATAGAGTATTCTTAACTCTAACCTCTGTGCAATAATGGCCAAATGCCTTTTGCCTACTACTTTTTGGATCTGCTTGCTAACCTCCTTGTGATTCAGCCACCGGAACACCTAGCTTCCTCTGATCTTCACTCCTTTGCAGTCTCTCTCCATTGAGATACTAATCTAACTCTTGATCTACCTCTACCAAGCTGTGTCTCTTCTTCTTGCCTATGGTGTGCACATCGGAAAGTTGTAGGACAACTAGTAACACGCTGTGTAACAAACACACACACGCACTCCCATACAAAGCCACGTGCCCAAATACATACACACACACATCACATGCTCAACTACAACCACACACACATGCGCACACACACAAAGTCACATGCTCACACACACACACGCAAACATGCACACATATACGCACATACGCAATCACATAAAGTCACACGCGTAAACACACACACACAATGCAATCTGTTTGCTTCAAGTAAATTGGGACTCAGGCTACTTTCTCCCACCTTCTCATTTCCCTCTTCACTCTAATTGGTAAAGCGTACTTACTATTTCACTGCTTGTTACTGTTAATCAAAAGGTCAATTCGTCAGCATTACCGGTGCCATTTTCTCACACTAATGCATTGTAAACCTGCCCAGAACACATGCATTCGTCTCAAAGCAATGCCTTTCCTCTCATTCACCAGTCATAAGCTGACTTCTCTTCCGTCAGATTAATTCAAGCATTGGCAGAGTCCAGTCCTGGCCTCCCCCTTCACCGCAGTGAATGACCCACCCGTGGCTCCCACTCACAGATCGGGAAGGACGCTCCATAGGCTGACGTGCCATTAGCTGGATAGCACATCCAAGCCGTGTCTAGTCTACCTGCTCAACAACTTGGGTGGCATGGCAGTGAAACGTTAGATTTGCTGTCCTACAGCGCCAGCGACCCGGGTTCGATCCTGACTACAGGTGCTGTCTGTACGGAATTTCCACATTCTCCCTGTGACCACGCGGGTTTTCTCCGAGTTCTCCGATTTCCTCCCACACTCCAAAGACTGTATAGGATTGTAGGTTAATTGGCTTTGGTGAAATTATAAATTGTCACTAGTGTGTGTAGATAGCATTAATGTCTGGGGATCGCTGGTCGGCGCGGACTCAGTGGGTCAAAGGGCCTGTTTCTGTGCAGTACCTCTAAACTAAACTAAACTAAACTAGCTGGATCACTGCCAAAGATCCCATTGATAAGACACAAAGTGCTGGAGTAACTCAGCGGGTCAGGCAGCATCACTGGAGAAAAAGGATGGGGATTTTCCTCCACCCATGTTCTCCAGAGATGCTGCCTGATCTACTGAGTTACTCCAGCACTTTGTGTCTCTCTTTGGTATGAACCTGCATCTGCAGTCCCTTCCTACACAAAGATCCCATCGAAGGTAGACTCAAAATGGTGGAGAGACTCAAAATGGTGGAGTAACTCAACGGGTCAGGTAGCATCTGGAATGGATAGGTGACATTTCGGGGCGGGACCCCTCTTCAGACCCAATTGCTTTTTCAATTCAGAATTATTTTTCAATCTTTTTTATACCCCATTGCCCTCTTTCAATCAACTCTTTTATTCCTGGGAATTTTCTGTGCAAATATCAAATATACATGCACATACAGTGTGAGATTCAGATTCAGATTAGTTGAGACTTTAGACTTGAGATACAGTGTGGAAACAGGCCCTTCAGCCCGAGTAAGGGCCAACCAGCAATCACCTCATACACTAATAGTTTCCTACAATTTATTCTCATATATGCCAGGGTGCAATGACATTTCTTGTTCATCGAATGTTCACAGAGTAGACAGTATACATGCACAAATGATAAATATCACAACTAGTGTAAAATAACAGAATTAGGAAAGAATAGAATAAAACAAACATTCAAATCTTGCAACACCTGTTTAGTTTAGAGATACAGCTTGGAAACAGGTACATCGGCCCACTGAGTCCATGTCAGCCAACAATCAGCCCGTACCCCAGTTCCATCCTACATGTTACAATTTACAGAAGCCAATTAACCTACAAACCTTTAAGTACTTTCCCCTGCAACCACAGGAGATGCAACACCTGTCACTTTATGTCCCCCCTCGACTCCATCCAAGGACCCTGACAGTCTTTCCAGGTGAGGCAGAGGTTCACTTGCACCTCCTCCAACCTCATCTACTGTATCCGCTGTTCCAGATGTCAACTTCTGTACATCGGCGAGACCAAAAGCAGGCTCAGCAATCGTTTCGCTGAACACCTCCACTCAATCCGCCCTAACCTAACCTACCTGATCTCCCGGTTGCTCAGCTCTTCAACACCTCCTCCCATTCCCAATCTGACCTTTCTGTCCTGGGCCTCCACCAATGTCAGAGTGAGGCCTAGCGCAAATTGGAGGAACAGGACCTCATATTTCGCTTGGGTAGCTTACACCCCAGTGGTATGAACATTGACTTATCTATCTTCAAATAGCCCTTGCTTTCCCTCTCTCTCCATCCCCTCCTACTTCTCAGATCTCCCACCAGTCTTACTGTCTCCGATCACATTCTATCCCTGTCCCGCCCACTCCCCTGACATCAGTCTGCAGAAGGGTCTCGACCTAAAACGTCACCCATTCCTTCTAACCAGAGATGCTGCCTGGCCCGCTGAGATACTCCAGCATTTTGTGTCTACCTTCAATTTAAACCAGCATCTGCAGTTATAACCTGCAAACCTTCATCTCTTTGGAATGTGGGAGGCATCCAGAGCACCCGGAGAAATCCAACAAGGTCACAGGGAGAACGTGCAAACTCCATACAGACAGCACCCATTGTCAGGATCGAAATCCAGGGTCTCTGGCGCTGTGCCACCCAATGATATATGTGTATATATATATAATATATATATATATATATATATATATATATATATATATATATATATATATATATATATATAAAACTTCTTGGATGCGACAGTGGAATAACATAGAACTTGTGTGAATGGGTGATATTTGGACTTGATGGTCCGAAGGGCTTTTATTCATGCTATATCCTTGTCAATTAAATGTAGATGGATTGGTAGGTAAGCTTGCAGACATCAACAACGTTGATGAGGTTGTAGATTGTGAGGAGGGAGGAAAGTATACAGTCTAAATGGCAAGACTCTTAACTGCATTGATGTACGTAGGTTATTTTGGGATCGCTCTGGGGAGGAGTTGGAGAAAGTAAACTCCACGGTTCCATTGTGCCTTTAGTTTGGTAAAAGCCATTACCTCACCAATGTGTAATCAAACTAACTACATAAGGAGATAGGGCTCCAAAGATTTTTCAAAACAAATGAGTTTTGTGGTGCTTCCTAAAGGGCCTGTCCCACTAACGCGACTTCTCAGCGACTGTCTTCGACCTTCAAGCTCGAGGGCACTCGCCTGAAAAACCTCGAGCTCCATCGACTGTCAGCAATGAAACCGCGAGCTGGATCGACCGACCGTGCACACACACACACACACACACACACGCACGCACACACACACACACACGCACACACACACACACACACACACACACACAAACACATCGCAAAGATGGGGAAAGCGGGGGAGCGCTGTCTGAAATTCACACCGACGATGAACAGGAAGGTAAAATATGGCTGGCACATAATGGTAATTCCTTTAGAGAGCGCCGAAATTGGGGTGGGGGGCAGTGAGAAGGGGAGAGAGTGGGAGAGAAGGGGAGAGAAGGGGAGAGAGGGGGAGAGAAGGGGAGAGAAGGGCTGAGAAGGGAGGAGAAGGGCGGGAGAAGGGCGGGAGAAGGAGTGGAGACACGCCAGACAACTTTTAATAAAGTTTAGCGGGCATTTAACATTACAGGTCGGTTTACTTACCTTTTTTTTCTCAATGAGCTTTACTTTCGACTACCCTCAATTTCCTTCAATTACCTTCGATTACCTACGACCTACCTCGACTAAACCTACGAGTAAAAAAATATCGATTTTTTCCATGGCAACCTTTTTTTCTTCAAGCATGAAGGAGAGTTAGGGGCTGTCCCACTGCAGCGACCTAATCCGCGAGTTTTGGCGCGTTTGCCCTCGACTCATTCTCGCAGCATGGTCGACACGAAGTCCTATGAGGTTTTTGTAACTCTCCTTCATGCTCGAGAGTAGTCCCCGCGTACTCGAGGCCTCAGCTAGGTCGCGGCGTATTTTTCAACTTGTTGAAAAATGCTCGCCAGTAAAAAAAGGTCGCCATGGAAAAAATCTATACTTTCTTTACTCGTAGGTTTAGTCGAAGTAGGTCATAGTATGTTATTCGTAGGTAATCGAGGGTAGTCAAAGGTAATCAAAGGAAGTCAAAGGTAGCCGTAGATAGTCTTCAACATAATCGAAGGGAGGTCGAAGGAGATCGAAGGAGGTCGTCTTCACTCTCCACTATTCGGTGTTCAATTGTCGAAGCTAGTCTTCAACATAGTCGAAGGAGGTTGAAGGAGGTCTTCTACATAGTCGGAGGTCTCTCCTAAACTCTTTTAAATTCGCAAATTAAGTTGCCGCAGTGGGACAGCCCCTTTGCAAAGAACTCCTAGGACCTCGTGTCGACCTTGCTGCGAGTATGAGTCGAGGGCAAACTCTTCTGAACTCGCCGCGTCCCATTATGGCGACCTTATTGGCGAATTTAGGAGACTGTCATGGTCTTATTGAATCGCCGAAAAGTTAGCATTCTTCGACTATATAGAAGACCTACGACCTCCTTCATCTATGTCTTTGTTAAAGACTATTGTGTTCTGTGCTCTTTATTATTCGTATGGCTGTATGGCAACCACACATTTCATTGTACCAATTGGCACATGTGACAAAATGTACCTTGTATGTAAAAAAAAGTGTCTCCACTCCTTGTCCCCCCCTTCTCCCCTTCTCTCCCCTTCTCTCCCCTTCTCTCCCCTCTCCTCCCCTCTTCTCTCCCCTTCTCTCCCCCTCTCTCTCCTTCTCTCCCGCCCCCCAACCCCGTGCTCTCTAAAGGGCTTACCATACACTGTGCAGCCGTCTTTTACCTTTCTGTTCATCGCAGCTGTGAATTTCAGTCAGCGCTCCCCCACTTTCCCTGGCCGTCGCCTTTGCGATGTGTTTGTGTGTGTGTGTGTGTGCGGTTGGTCGATCCTGTTCGTGGTTTTATCACAGACAGTCAATCCAGCTCGAGGTTTTTCAGGCAGGTGCCCTTGAGCTTGAAGGTCGAAGACAGTCGCTGAAAGGTCACGGCAGTGGGACAGGCCCTTAACACTATCTACGACTATCTCAACTACCTTTGATTACCGACGATAACCTACGATAACATGCGGACCTACTACGACATACTTCAACTAAAGCTACAACTATAAATGTATCGATTTTCTCCATGCCGACCAATTTTTGGTCGCAGAACATTTTTCAACATGAGACTCACCAGAGACCACCTACGACCATGTTGCGAGCTTGTGGCGAGCGCAGAGTCTCCTAATCTCGCCAATAAGGTCGCCATAGTGGGACAGGCCCTTAAAGAAGAGGTAAAGACACTTTGGGTGAGAAATCCAGAGCTGCTCTGTTTTGGCATGATTAATGTTAGGATATGAAGGGATATTGATAACATACAAAATAGGCGCAAGAGCAAGCCATTCGGCCCTTCAAGCCAGCCATTCAATATGATCATGGTTGCTGCCAAAATCAGTACCCAGTTCCTACTTTTTTCCCCATATCCCTTGATTCCGTTACCCTAAGAGCCAATTCTAACTCTCTCTTGAAAACATCCACTGCCTAATGAGGCAGAGAATTCCACAGATTCACAATTCTCTGGGTGAAAAAGTTTGTCCTCATCTCAGTCCCAAATGGCCTACCCCTTATTCTTAACTAGGACGGGCTTTATTTCTTTGTGTGGCACGTAATACATTTCATGGGCACTGTCTTGGTGCAAGGAGATGAGGACCACTGTACGTACAAATTAAAATTATAATTCCTATCTTGACAGCTGAAGGTTTTTCATCAGTGTTGACCAGTGTTGTAGTCCATCTAACACAAGTTTAATCTGATGTAAGTATGATGAAGGGTCTCAACCAGAAATGTCACCTATTCCTTTTCTCCAGAGGGGCTGCCTGGCCCTCTGAGTTACTCCAGCATTTTCTGTCTATCTTTAATACAAGTTTAGGTTTAGGTTGATCATTGTCCCATTCACCAAGGAACAGTGAAAATCTTTGTTTTGCATGCTATCCAAATAGATTAGATATACCATACATAAATATAATCATCAAACTCAAGTACAAAGGAAAGGATGCATAGATGCATAGAGTCATAGAGTCATACAGCATGGAACCAGGTCCATCAGCCCAAGCTGCCCACACCAACCAACATATCCCATCTACACTAGTCTCACCTGCCTGCGTTTGGCCCCAATCCCTCGAAACCTATCTATCTATGTACTTGTCTAAATGTTTCTTAGATGTTGCAATAGTACCTGCCCCAATTACCTCCTCTGGCAGCTCATTCCATACACTCACCACCCTTTGTGTAAGAAAGTTACCCCTCAGGGTCCTATTAAAAATTTCCCCCCTCACTTTAAACCTCTGTCCTCTGGTTCTCGATTCCACTACTCTAGGCAAGGGACTCTGTGTGTCTACCTGATCTATTCCTCTCAGGATTTTGTATACCTCTACAAGATCACCCCTCATTCTCCTGCGCTCCAAGGATTAGCCCCATCCCACTCCACCTCTCCTCATAGCTCAGGGCCTCGAGTCCTGGCAACATCCTCGTGAATCTTCTCCGCTCCGTTTCCAGCTTCACAACATCTTTCCTGTATGTTGTGCCTTGTATCTTGTGCCCAAAAACTGAACACGATACTCTAAATGTGGCCTCACCCAATGCCTTATATAATGCAACATGACCTCCCAACTTCCATACTCAATACTCTAATAGAAGGAGCAAAAGAGAAGATACAAAGTGCAGAATATAGTTATCAGCATTGTAGCGCATCAGTTCCTTAGTCAAAGTCCAATGGCCACAATAAGGTAGAGGTGAATCGAACAGTACTCTTGTTATGGAAGTTCTGTTCAGCAGCCTGATAACAGAGGGGCATCCTGCCAGACTGTGATGCAACCTAACAGTATGGTGCATCTGCTTTTTAAAGGCACCAACTTGTATCTGGTCACAAATGAGTCGAAGAGCAAAGTATCTACCAGCAAACATCAGAACCCTGAAAGGATATCGATGCTGCCTTCATAGAAACGTAGAAAATAGTTGCAGGAGTAGGCCATTCGGCTCTTCGAGCCTGCACCGCCATTCAATATGATCATGGCTGATCATCCAACTCAGTATCCTGTACCTGCCGTCTCTCCATACCCCCTAATCCCTTTAGCCACAAGGGCTACATCTAACTCCCTCTTAAATATAGCCAATGAACTGGCATCAACTACCTTCTGTGGCAGAGAATTCCACAGATTCACCACTCTGTGTGAAAAATGATTTTCTCATCTCGGTCCTAAAAGACTTCCCCCTTATCCTTAAACTGTGACCCCTTGTTCTGGACTTCCCCAACATCAGGAACAATCTTCCTGCATCTAGCCTGTCCAACCCCTTAAGGATTTTGTAAGTCTCAACAAGAACCCCCCTCAATCTTCTAAATTCCAGTGAGTACAAGCCAAGTCTATCCAGTCTTTCTTCATATGGAAGTCCTGCCATCCCAAGAATCAGCCTGGTGAACCTTCTCTGTACTCCCTCTATGGCAAGAATGTTTTTCCTCAGATTAGGAGACAAAAACTGTACGTAATACTCCAGGTGTGGCCTCGCCAAGACCCTGTACAACTTCATAACAAAGATAGACACATTGGGCACCATATCTGAGGAAGGATGGGCTGGCTCTGGAGAGGGTCTAGAGGACGTTTACAAGAATGATCCCAGGAATGAGTAGGTTATGATGAGCGTTTGTCAGCACTGGGCCTCTACTCGCTAGAGTTTAGAAGGATGAGGGGGGACCTCATTGAAACATGCAGAATAGTGAAAGGCTTGGATAGATTGGATGTGGAGGGGGTGTTTCCCCTAGTGGGAGAGTCTAGGACTAGAGGTCACAGTCTCAGAATTAAAGGATGTTCTTTTAAGAAGGAGATAAGGAAACATTTTTTTAGTCAGAGGGTGGTGCATCTGTGGAATTCTTTGCCACAGAAGGCTGTGGAGGCCTAGTCAGTGGATATTTTTAAGGCAGAGATAGATTCTTGATTAGTACGGGTTTCGGAGGTTATGGGGAGAAGGCATGAGAATGGGGTCAGGAGGGGGAGATAGATCGGCCATGATTGAATGGTGAAGTAGACTTGATGGGCCGAATAGCATAATTCTACTCCTATCCTTTACGACCTTATGTCCTTATGACCTTAAGAAGCTGGAGTAGCTCAGCGGGACAGGCAGCATCTCTGGTGAGAAGAAATGGGTGATGTTTCGGGTCGAGACCCTTCTTCAGGCAGCCTTCATAACAGCTGGCAATATTGTGACAGACATTTGCAATTACTGTATTCTTTAAAACCGAGCTAATAAAAATTGCAACACAGAATTAAGTATGTTTGTATCAGATATGAGGGGAGGGGGAAATATTATTGAATGATTGGAAGTTAGAGCACTAAACAGCATAATGATGTGTTCAAGAGCTGACAGAAGATGATATATGGGACCTAATATAAAAGACAACCTTGATGATGAATGAGTGCAGATGAATTGCGCAGATATAATCCTCTGATAAAACAAAATAAGTGCCTCTAGAACAGTGAATGCCTGGCTATTCACACAGCCTGATTATTGACTGATAAAAAGCACAAATTAAAAAGTTTTAAATTAATAGTGATAAAAATGCCAATCCTTATTGAATGAAGGACTTTATTATCTTAGCAATAAACCCGCTGCAGGCAACAAATGCAAGTAGCAATTTCTGTCACATACCAGTTTTCTGGTGAAGAGGAAAAAAATTATCAAATTAGATTTCAAAACAAATTGATTTTTTAATAGTTTTGTTTGCTTCACTATGACTTCCAAGAGCAAATGATACCACCCCCATCCCAATGTTTTTGAGGCATAGATAGGATAGTCAGTGAGAGTGGGAATTCAAAATCAAGAGGGCACAGCATTTAAGTTGAAAGGAGCAATGTTTAACGGAGATGTACGGGGCATGTTTTTTTTTCACAAAGGATGGTGGGAGCCTGGAACGCGCTGCCAAGGGTGGTGGTAGAGGTAGATAAGGCAGTGGTGTTTAGAAGGCTTTTAGATGGGCAAATAGATATGCAGGGAATGGAGGTATGTATCAAGATGAAATTTCTTTATCTTTACATTATGTTGGGCACAGACATAATGGGCCGAAGGGCCTGTCCTTTGCTGTACTTTTCTATGATCTATGGTCTGTGTTAACATAAGGACAGCCCGTTGGCACAGCTGTTAGAGCTGGCTGCCACACAGTGCCAGAGATCTGACCTTGGGTGCTGTCTGTGTGGAGTTTGCATGTTCCCCCTGTGATTGCATGGGTTTCCCCTGGATGCTACTATTTCCTCCCACAACCCAAAGACAAGCGGGTTTGTGGGTTAATTAGCTGATATTAGTTGACCCTAGTGCGGAGGGAGTGGACGCGGAAGGTGGGATTACATAATAATTAGTGCAACTCTGAAGAAGAATCCCAACCTGTAACATCACTCATCCATGTTCTCCACGTCTGAAGAAGGGTTCCAACCCGTAACATCGCCTTTCGAAGTTCTCCTGAGGTGCTGCCTGAGCCGCTGAGCTGAGCTACTCCAGCACTCTCATGTCATCTAGTGTGAACGGGTAACTAATGGTTGGCATGAACTTGGTGGGCCGAAGGGCCTGTTTCAATGCTGTAGCTCCAAACAAAATTAATGGTTTTCATTGCTTGGCAATAACTAGAGATATTAGACGATCACTGCTGGGTCTGGTCAACCAGAAGATTGATTGGAGTTGCTGAAATGTAGCTTGTCTTTGTTGAATCAGTACTAAAGGATGTGGAGTCGGAAGAAGGGTCTCGACCCGAAACGTCGCCTATTTCCTTCACTCCATTGATGCTGCCTCACCCGCTGAGTTTCTCCAGCATTTCTGTCTATCTAAAGGATGTGGATATCATTGAACCTCTTTCGCCCTCATTTCAACTGTCCCTGATAATTCTCTCCGCTCTAAACTAAATCCCTAGATCCCTGGAGATCTTTGGACCCTTGTTCACAAAGTACACGAGGTTAGCTTTTAGGTGCAACAAATTATATAGTGAAATGAATTTTGGCCTTCAATGCAAAGTGAATGGATTATGAAAGTACACCCTTACTTTTGACACATTGTTACATGGTCTGGTAAGACCACACTGAGAGCGGCCATGGTGGGGCAGTGGGAGAGTTGCTGCCTTACAGCACTTGCAGCGCCAGAGACCTTGGTTCGATCCCATCTATGGGTGCTGTCTGTACGGAGTTTGTTTTTTTGTAATAATATTTTTATTAAAAGGAATCCATCATAACAACAGTATAACAACTTTTCAAATACACAACCAACTTATTTCAATAAGTATACGAATGTTACGAATAGTTCTTATAAACTTCTTTTTTTTTTAAAGTAGAAAAAGAAAAGAATAGATTTTAATCAATAAGAATGGTGATTAAATAATAATTTTGATTATAAAGAAAGAGAAAGAGAAAAGAGAGGAGAAAAAAATATATATATATGTATATATTCTTGTTATATGTATTTAATTAAAATAAAGTATTATATAAAAAAAGAGAGAGATTATAGTATAAGTACGGAGTTTGTACTCTCTCCCCATCTCCGCGTGGGTTTTTCCGAGATCTTCGGTTTCCTCCCACACTTCAAAGACGTACAGGTATGTAGGATAATTGGCTTGGTGCGTGTGTAAATAGTCCCTAGTGTGTGTAGGATAGTGTTATTGTGCAGGGATCGCTGGTTGGTGCCGACTCGGTGGGCCGTAGGGCCTGTTTCCGCGCTGTTTCTGTGAAAATGATCCATGAAAATTAACCGGAGTGACGACTCAGAATGTAACAATGACATCCGAGCTAATCAGGAGGAGCAGCATAACTTGTGTCAGTGACACTTGGCACGTCTGACATGAGAAGCTCTCAAATGAACAGTGCAATTCGTAAATTGTGACAGACATGATGCAAGATTTCTATTGATACTGATAAATTAAATACTCACGGACACAAATGATCAACGCTGGATCTCCAGAGCCAACCTGTTTCCTGAGCTCATTCAACAGTGGTGGACTGGTGGCTCGCCCCTGTTTTCTCCGGATGCTCCGGTTTCCTCCCACACTCCAAAGACATACAGGTTAGTTGGTTAATTGGCTAGGTAAAATTGTAAACTGTCCCCCAGTACTGTATGTACACTCCGGGCCGCTGAGAGTGTTCACCCGACGCCAGAACTACATCATCCGGCGAGTGGGCCTGAAGCATCGGGCTGCCGTAGCGGCGACTGCCGAGGCCTCAATAGGCCCGACTATGGGTGAACTGGGGATGGGGCTGGACTTTGCTGCCTTCCCCCACAGTGGGAACCATCGTGGGGGGATGTTTTTATGTTTACAGTTAAATTCTTTGATGTTGTATCTTATCTTTATTTATGTGCTGCGATAGCAAGTCAAATTTCACTACACCAATTGGTGTATGTGATAATAAATGTCCTTTGTCCTTTGTCCTTTTTATGTAGGATAGTGCTAGTGTGCAGTAGTGTGCAGGGATCGCTGGTCGGCATGGACTCGGTGAGCCGAAGGGCCTGTTTCAAGAATCAAAAGTTAAGAGAGTCAAGAGCGTTTTATTGTCACACTAGACCAAGTGGGACTCGTTCCCCCAGCACAATATTCCAGCACTCACCCAAAACCCCAACTGTGCAGGCGTGGCTGAGGGATTCCCGTTGTGGCACCAGAGATCCCCATTGTGACGCTCCCCCAACCGCGCCTCGCCATCCTATCCTCCTCCAATCCCACTCATCCTCCAGCACGCTCCTCGCCTCTTCACCCACCCGCTTCTTTCCCCTGTCCTCCTCCCCTCCCCCACTCCCTCCCTCACCTCTCCCTCCCCCTCCTTTCCCTCAACCCTCAGTCACTCCCTCCCTCCATCCATAACACATCTCCCCTCCTCCCCCACACTCTTTCCTCACCTCCCCACTTTCCCCTCCCTCTCCCTCCCTACCCCCTCCTCTCCCTCAATCCCCCCAATGAGCTTCCTAGAGCCAGGGAGGGAAAGGGCTTGAGGCGGGGGCTATTGGGGAGGGGGGGCAAGTGTTCCGGAGCCGGGGGAGGGGGAGAGCTTGAGGCTGGTGCTGTCAGGGGGGGCGAGCATCCTGGAGCCGGGAGAGGGGGAGAGCTTGAGGTGGGGGCTGCCGGGGGAGGGGAGGGGGGGTTGAGCATCCTGGAGCCAGGGGAGAGAGAGGCTGAGAGCACCCAGTGCGACCTCTCCCCGCCCCCGGTCCCCGCACCGGCTCCAACCCCAGCCCAGGGCTTGGGGGGCAGAAATTAAAATGGAAGGAAACTTACCCATGCAGCCGTTGGGTCGCCGTTGTGACGGGAAAAAAAGATGGGGGTCTGAAATTGTGCAAAGGACCCGTCAGGTGTCCTTTTTGACACATGTCAAATCGCGCTGAGGTCCCGTGGGCTGTCCTTTGTGATGCCTGTCAACTAAAGACGTCAAGTGGGTGCGCTGTTTTTTTTTTTCAAATGTCAATAACTTGTAAAATATGCCATCAATCTGAGCTAAACTTGTTTAATTTACATCACAGGACAATGGTGAGTAAGGTGGACCAAAAATTGTAGCTCCAACGTGTACCGTTTTTGCGCAAACATAAACCGGGCAAACAAACGGACAAACAAATAAGATGAGAATTTTAGTAATATACAGATGTCCCGAATGGGAAAATGAAATTCTTACTTGCTGCAGCACAACAGAATATATGAATATGTAAACATAGGACATAAAAGGGAAAGAGAAAAAAAAAGTTCAATAAATATAGTGCAATAATTATATACTCTTTTGCAGTTCAGAGCTCAGAGTATATTCGTTGTTGTGTTTAATAGCCTGATGGCTGTAGGGAAGTAGCTGTTCCGGTACTTGGATTTTACAGTTTGCAGGCTCCTGTACCTTCTTCCTGATGGCAATGGTGAGATGAGTGTGTGGCCAGGATGGTGTGGGTCCTTGATGATTTTGGCTGCCATTTTGAGGCAGCGACTATGACAGATCCCTTTAACGGTGGGGTTGTCAAAGCCGGTGATGGACTGGGCAGTGGTCACAGCTTTTTTGAAGTATTTTTCGCTCCTGGACATTCAAGTTGCCGAACCAGGCCACGATGCAACCAGTCAGAATGCTCTCGACCGTGCACCTGTAGAACTTTAGGAGAATCCTCTTCGACATGCCGCCCTGTATCTCTAAACCAAGTTGGTCACAATGCACTTGGTTTACAATTATTAATGAAAATGAAGCATTTGAAGAAGTTAAAGCTGCTCCAAACCAATTTGAAGCTGATGCAGAAGCTCCTCGATTGTGTAAAGGATGGAGCGGGAATGTTTATGCACCGCTCCTGTATTAAGAAAACCCTGATGAAGGGTATTTGACCTGAAACTTTCACTTTGTTTAGTTTAGAGATGCAGCATGGAAACAGGCCCTCCGGCCCACCGAGTCCGCACCTACCAACGACAACCCATATCCTATCCTACACACTTAGGGCAATATATAGAATCCAATTAACCCACAAACCCTCACGTCTTTTGAATTTTGGAGGAAACCAGAGCACACAGAGAAAACCCACACGGTCACAAGGAGAACGTACACATCCCATACAGACAGCACCCATAGTCAGGATTGAATTTGAGTCTCTAGCAATGTAAAGGGCCTGTCCCTTGGCAGGCAAATTACGCGATCTCGTGCTCGCGTCGAGCCGCGATGGTCCTGCGAAGGTCGGGTGCAATTACATGCATATGCACAGCCGTCTGGAGAATCCGCGTGACGTCATTTGAAGATGGACACAAAGCTGAAGTAACTCAGCGGGACCGGCAGCATCTCTGGAGAGAATCAATGGATGACGTTTCGTGTTGAGACTCTTCTTCAGTCAGAAAAGAAGGGTCTTGACCCGAAACATCACCCATTGCTTCTCTCCAGAGATGCTGCCGGTCCCACTGAGTTACTCCTGCATTTTGTGTCTATCTTCAATTTTCTTGGCCCCGCTCTGGGAGTAGAAGTGGGGGGCGGATCCGGACCGCAAGGCCTGTGAGCCCCAGGCCGAGCTCGGCGATCGTTTACCTGCTTCTGCTGCTGCTGCTGTTGAAGGTGAGACGTTGCATCGCGCCAGGGTCTTGGGCCTGTCCCACTTTGGTCGTCAGTTCCGCGAGAGGCCGGTGGCGCGCAAAGATTTTGTTAACTACAAACATTTCGGAGCCCCGCGCGATGTCACGCACAACTACATACCCCTCCGCGTTTCTAAGTGGGACCGGCCCCGCGCGGCCCTACGATGCCCGTACGCCTCAACACGACCACGAGGTCGCGTAATTTGCGTGCCAAGGACACGCGAGTGGGACAGGTCCTTAAGGCAGAAACTTTACGGCTGCGCCACTATTCGTCACCCCATCATGTTGTTTTATTGTCATCACTGAAAGATTATTTGTGCTGCATCAATATGTTAGATAGGAGGAGTTCATCAATTTCAGTAAATCCATTAGTCTGGAAATTATGTTATCTCACTTTAAATGTATTGAAGCTGAATGTGGAAATAAACATTTGAAATGCAAGGTCTCGCCTTGGCGTTTCTCGTTGTGCCTTTGAGTTTATTGAGGCAGAGATACACAGTCCTTGGAATTAGTGACCAGGCTGATAGTTGTATCACCCATGACCATGGAACTAACCGTGGCCTGCCTCTCCTTATATGAAATCACTTCTTCTCTCCCTTCCAGCAGAACTTCCACATCTCTCTCCATCTCTCTCTGGTTTGGGAACAAGCTCCATCCACGACCACAGGAAATTGCAGAGAATTGGAAATGCTGCCAAGACCATCACACATACCAAACTCCCTTCCATTGACTCCATTTACACCTCACACTGCCTCGGCAAGGCCAGCAGCACACCTCAGCCACTCCCAGATTTCCCTTCTCCCATAAGGCAAGTATAGAAGTATGATCCTCCACATTCAGTTTCTCCCCAGATGTTATCAGGCAACTCAACCATCCAACCAACAGCTAGAGAGCAGTGTTGAGCTATTGTCTACCTCATTGGAGATCTCAGACTATCTTTAATCAGACTTTACTGGTTTTTATCTTTCATTAAATGTTATTCATGTTATTCCCCGCATCCTATATCTGTCCACTGTGGACAATTGTAATCATGTATTCTCTTTCCACTGACTGGTTAGCACACAACAAAAGCTTTTCACTGTACCTCAGTTCTTAAGTAACCAAATTAAACTAAAAACATTGCGAAGATGGTCACAAAATGCTGGAATAACTCAGTGGGACAGGGAGAATTTCTGGAGAGAAGGAATAGGTGACATTTCTGACCAGGACCCTTCTTCAGAGTGAGAGATAGTCTAGAGATATGCAGAGGTAAGGTGTGCAAAGGACATATCAAAGCAGACGATGATAAGGAAATGTATAATGGTTCACATTGAATCTGTCGTTTTCACACATTACTCCATATCTCTAGACTCCCTCTCCCCTCACTCTCAGTCTGAAGAAGAGCATCAACCAGAAATATCACCATTCCTTCTCTCCAGAGATGCTGCCTGTCCCGCTGAGTTACTCCAGCTTTTTGTGGCTATGTTTGGTGTAAACCAGCATCTGCAGTTCTTTGCTACACAATAAAACATTGCGATGTGGTCCCTGGTCTCAGTATCCTCTCTGTGTCAGATAAGCCCCACTAGCTCCACTGTGTTTGGTGACAGTGGAAGGGCTATTGAAAGGTTGTTTGGGTGTTCAGCCATCAGATGTTTGACTTCAGTAATAGTACTTCAGCTTCATGGGCAGTTCGCCATCTGAAGTTGCATTTCAAACACCACATCATGGGTTTATAATTGCAGCCATATCGAGAATTGGATGGTTCTAAGCTCCAGAGATACTGATAATGTTCATGCACCTGAAAGGTTATTAGCTTGGACTACTTTGAAAAAAAGGTTAAACATTGAATTGTCAAAACCTTCAGCACAGAGCAAGGCCATTCAGCCCTAGGTGCCCGTGCTATCTCTTTCAAGCATTGTCCAATTAGCCTCAATCCCTGGTTTGTTCCCTGTGGCTGACATAGTAGTGAATTAAATTGTCTCTTTATTTCTTGAATTGGTTTCTGATCAGCACCAAAAAATTCTACAAAAAGACACACGGCAGGGACAGGACTAATAATAGTGCCTTTTCAATAGTGTTTCAGGAGAATTTTAGCCTTTAAAGCAAACACAAAAGACGGTGACAATGCGCACATTCTTAGTCCTGTAGGAGATTAAAGGATTGCCTAATGAGTCATCTAGCACACTATATATCAACGCTTCTTACACACATACACACACACACACACACACACACACACACGTGAGTGCGAGCATATATTACTTGTTGAACAATGACTTCCTGAACAAGCCCATTGGTAATGTTTAGATTAGACCGTGCTGAATTATCTCCTTGTTTATTTTAATAAAGAGACATCCGAGTGTTCCACCTCGTATGCTCACAGGACAGTTAGAATAATATTGCTTAATAATGTTGCAAAAAAAAATGCAAAATACAACCAGTTAATAGTGTATTAACCGATCCAAATTTTGAAAAAAAAATCCCCTGGAACCTAGCAGGCAGAATCACAGATATTCACTACGAATCGCAAATTTGCTGCCCGCGGGAAAATTATGAAAATAATTTCATGACTAAAATAGGATGAAAGATGTTTCATTTGAGGAGGCACTTATCAAAGAGTCAACAACTTTACCTCTGTTTTCCTGCTGCACGCATTGTTGCATTGATTAGGCTGTAGCCAGGCAACCACGAGAGCTAGGTAACCATAATGTGTGAACATATTTAACAATAAAAGAATAAAGCAAGGTCCTGCACGACAGACATTAAATAGCTTTTGCCTTCTGTTGCATGATGTGACTAGTTACCATTATGTCCTTAATGTGTTAAAATTAGATCACAGCTTTTGTCTCCACTTCTGCCTTTGTGATTTTAAAGGCACTCCCCTTGTTCGTTTGACAGTCTTAGAATGGCTTTTTCACTCAAAGAGACCAATATAGAAAAGTGTGAAAGCTTATGTGTATGCCCTGTATTTAAAAAGCAGGTGAACATAACAAAAACTCAGAATCCTTAGCATTTAATTTACAAGTAGTGCAAAGCTTTAGAATACTTTCAACAAAACTAACTCTGGAATATTTTCCTTTAAATCCAATTTATTGACTCCAATAATAACAACCTCTATTTATATAGGTGCTTTAGAGCAGCAATTTGCCCTCTAACACGTACAAAAATATGAATATTGATATCTCTAACTTTAAGTAACCATTGTTTTCCCTTTCTCTCCATCTCGCTCACATCCTAGTTCTCCGATTAGTTCCATTGTCCTCCTGATTAAATATGACCGATTGTATGCCTCGTTGCCACGTTCCCCTCAGCTAGCAATGTACCATTCTACATTTCCTTGATCATCGTCCCTTTGATCTGTCATTTTCACACCTTACCCTTCCATATCTGTCTCCCTCTCCCTGACTCTCAGTCTGAAGAAGGGTCTCGACCCGAGACGTCACCCATTCCTTCTCTCCAGAGATGCTACCTGTCCCGCTGAGTTACTCCAGATTTTTGCGTTTATCTCCTGTCAATTTATTTTGTTTAGTTTGGTTTATTGTCATGTGTACTAAGGTACAGTGAGAAGCTTTTGTTGCGTGCTAACCAGTTAGCGGAAACAAGTCACCAGTTCTGCCTCCAATTTTGATTTAAGGGCACAAGGTGTTGACTTTGGTCTGTTGACCCACAGTCAAGGAATTGGATCTACGTAGATTGTATTGTGTCTATCTACAAAACTATTAACGTGTGACTGTAATGTACCAGGAGCATCTTAATAAACCAAAGTGAGGAAACGAGGTGAAGAGTTGACGGGGTGAGGAGGAAATTTCATGGCATTGGGGCCGAGGCTGGCAATGGAGGAGCGAATAAATCCAGGGACGAATGCGAGACTAGAATTAAATTAGCACAGTTATCTCAGAGGACGATGGGTCTCAACCCAAAGCACAACCCAACCCTGTCCATGTTCTCCAGAGGAGCGGCCTGACCTGTGGAGTTACTCCAGCACTTTGTGTCCTTCTGTTATTAAACCAGCACCTGCAATTCTTTGTTTCTCTATCTCAGAGGGTTACAAGGCCAGAGGAGGGTTGGATGCATGGCGGAATTGGAAAATAAGGATATTAATAGGACTCAAGAAAGATGAGCCAAGATCACATTGAAAGGCAGATCAGGCATAAGGGGTTAATAGACAATAGACAATAGACAATACGTGCAGGAGTAGGCCATTCGGCCCTTCGAGCCAGCACCGCCATTCAATGTGATCATGGCTGATCATCCCCAATCAGTACCCCATTCCTGCCTTCTCCCTGTATCCCCTGACTCTGCTATTTTTAAGAGCCCTATCTAGCTCTCTCTTGAAAGCATCCAGAGAACCCGTCTCCACTGCCCTCTGAGGCAGAGAATTCCACAGACTCACCACTTTCTGTGAGAAAAAGTGTTTCCTCGTCGCCGTTCTAAATGGCTTACTCCTTATTCTTAAACTGTGGCCCCTGGTTCTGGACTCCCCCAAACATCGGGAACATGTTTCCTGCTTCTAGCCTGTCCAAACTCTTAACAATCTTATATGTTTCAATGAGATCCCCTCTCATCCTAAACTCCAGAGTGTACAAGCCCAGCTGCTCCATTCTCTCAGCATATGACAGTCCCACCAACCCGGGAATTAACCTTGTAAACCTATGCTGCACTCCCTCAATAGCAAGAATGTCCTTCCTCAAATTAGGGGACCAAAACTGCACACAATACTCAAGGTGTGGTCTCACTAGGGCTCTGTACAACTGCAGAAGGACCTCTTTGCTCCTATATTCGATTCCTCGTGTTATAAAGGCCAACATGCCATTTGCTTTCTTCACTGCCGGCTGTACCTGCATGCTTACGTTCATAGACTGATGTACAAGGACCCCCAGATCCCGTTGTACTTCCCCTTTTCCCAACTTGATGCCATTTAGATAGTAATCTGCCTTCCTGTTTTTGCTACCCAAGTGGATAACCTCGCATTTATCTCATTACACTTCATCTGCCATGCATCTACCCACTCCCCCAACCTGTCCAAGTCACCCTGCATTCTCATAGCATCCTCCTCACAGTTCACACTTCCACCCAGCTTTGTGTCATCTGTAAATTTGCTAATATTACTATGAATCCCTTCATCCAAATCATTGATGTATTTTGTAAATAGCTGCGGTCTCAGCACCGAGCCTTGCAATACCCCACTAGTCACTGCCTGCCATTCTGAAAGGGACCCATTAATCCCTACTCTTTGTTTCCTGTTTGCTAACCACTTCTCTATCCATGTCAGCACTCTACCCCCAATACCATGTGCCCTAATTTTGCCCACTAATCTCCTATGTGGGACCTTATCAAATGCTTTCTGAAAGTCCAGGTACAGTACATCCACTGGCTCTCCCTTGTACATTTTCCTAGTTGCATCTTCAAAAAATTCCAGAAGATTAGTCAAGCATGATTTCCCCTTCGTAAATCCGTGCTGACTCAGACTGATCCTGTTACTGCTATCCAAATGTTCGGCTATCTCATCTTTTATAATTGACTCCAGCATCTTCCCCACCACCGATGTCAGGCTAACTGGTCTATAATTCCCTGTTTTCTCTCTCCCTCCTTTCTTAAAAAGTGCGATAACATTATCTACCCTACAACCCACAGGAACTGATCCTGAGTCTATAGAACATTGGAAAATTATCACCTATGCATCCACGATTTCTAGAGCCACCTCCTTAAGTACCCTGGGATGCAGACCATCAGGCCCTGGGGATTCATCAATCTTCAGTCCCATCAGTCTACCCAACACCATTTCCTGCCTAATGTGGATTTCCTTCAGTTTCTTCGTCACCCCAGATCCTCTGGCCACTACTATATCAGGAAGATTGTTTGTGTCCTCCTTAGTGAAGACAGATCCAAAGTACCTGTTCAACTCATCTGCCATTTCCTTGTTTCACATAATAAATTCACCTTTTTCGGTCTTCAAGGGTCCCACTTTGGTCTTAACTAAATCTTTCCTCCTCACATACCTAAAGAAGCTATAACTATCCTGCTTTATATTCTTGGCTAGCTTACCTTCGTACCTCATCTTGTCTCCCCATATTGTCTTTTTGGTTATGTTCTGTTGTTCTTTAAACATTACCCAATCCTCTTGCTTCCCACTCATCTTTGCTACGTTGTACTTCTTCGCTTTAAATTTTATACTGTCTCTGATGTCCCTTGTCAGCCATGGTCATCCCTTTCTCCCCTTGGAATCTTTCTTCCTCCTAGGAATGAACGGATCCTGCACCGTCTGTATTATTCCTAGAAACACCTGCCATTTCTGTTCCACTGTCATCCCTGCTAGTGTCCAGGGATGACAACTTTCCAGTTGACAACTTTCCAGTCAACTTTCCAGTCAACTTTGGCCAGCTCCTCCCTCATGGCCTCATAGTCCCCTTTATTCAACTGCAACACTGACACCTCCGCTCTACCCTTCTCCCTCTCCAATTGTAGATTAACCCTGTCCATGTTATGGTCACTGCCTCCTAATGGCTCATCAACCTCGAGGTCCTTTATCAAATCCGGTTCATTACATAACACTGAATCCAGAATTGCCTTCTCCCTGGTAGGCTCCAATACAAGCTGTTCTAAGAATCCATCACAAAGGCACTCTACAAAGTCCCTTTCTTGGGGTCCAGTACCATCCTGATTTTCCCAGTCTACCTGCATGTTGAAATCTCCCATATCAACCGCAGCATTGCTTTTGCTACATGGCAATTTTAACTCCTGATTCAACTTGCGCTCTATGTCCAGGCTACTGTTTGGGGGCCTGTAGATTAGTCCCATTAGGGTCTTTTTACCCTTACAATTCCTTAGTTCTATCCATACTGACTCCACATCTCCTGTTTCAATGTCACCCCTTACAAGGGACTGAATTTCATTCCTCACCAACAGAGCAACCCCACCCCCTCTGCCCACCTGTCTGTCCTTTCGATAGGAGGTATACCCTTGAATATATCAGTTCCCAGCCCTGGCCCTCTTGCAGCCATGTCTCAGTAATTCCCACAACATCATACTTGCCAGTTTCTAACTGAGCCTCAAGCTCGCCCACTTTATTCCTTATACTTCGCGCATTCATATACAGCACTTTGACCTCCGTATACTCACTTCCCCCTCGCAATTAGCCGTGACCTTACTCTGTTGTCCATTCTCGAGCTTTCCTTCCCATTAATTCGAGAATATCTTTTGTAGTTTTTCCTGTAGTCACTTCCCCTTCAACTCCATCTTTATACTCCCAATTTGTCAATCCCTCCTCCCCTCTATTTAGTTTAAACCCACATTAGTAGTCCTAGCAAACCTGCCTGCCAGAATGTCGGTCCCCGTCCAGTTAAGGTATAACCCGTCCCTTTTTGTACAGGTCCCCCCTACCCCAGAAGAGATCCCAGTGGTCTATAAATCTAAATCCTTGCTCCCTCCTCCAGCCCCTCAGCCACACATTCAGATCCCCTATCTCCCTGTTCCTGTCCTCACTAGCACGAGGTACTGGGAGCAATCCAGAGATAACCACCCAAGAAGTCCGACATTTCAGTCTTCTTCCCAACTCTCTGAACTCATGTTGGAGAACCTCCTTCCTCTTCTCCCCAATGTCGTTTGTGCCTACGTGCACAACTACTGCCGGCTGTTCACCTTCTCTCTCGAGGATGTTCTGAATTCGGCTCGTGACATCCTGAACCCTGGCACCAGGGAGGCAACAGACCATCATCACATCTCGTCTGCTGCCACAGAATCTCCAGTCCGCTCCTCGGACAATGGAGTCACCCACCACTAGGGCTCTGCCCAACATCCGTCTCGCCGGTCGAGTCCCATCTCTAGGATTGGAGCCACCGATGTGTCCGCCGCTCGGACTGGAAACATCGTCTCCCCGGACAGTTCACAAGAGGGCTTACCTGTTTTCATTAACAGGTCCAGTGACCTACTCCTTCTCGATCCTCTTATTTAGACTTTAGAGAAACAGCTTTGAAACATGCAACTTCAGTCCACCGAGTCTGCACCAACTAGCAATTGCCCCGTACACTAACATTATCCAGCACATAAGGGACAATTTTATAACTTACTAGACCAAGTGCAGACCCGTTGGGTCTGCTCTCCCAACTCACCCGTTCCCTACCTGTAGCCCCCACAGGAGGCGTGGTCCTCCAACTCAAGCCGTTCCCAAACATAAGTGAAGCTGATCACTGCTAGCAGAGCCATTGTGATGTCATCAGTTGAAGCTGATCATTTTTAATTCGAATTATTTCGATTTTTTTTAATTTTAATCATTAATAAGTCGAGAAATAAAACATAAAATGTTCAGTGAAAGTGATCTCTGCCTAGAGGGGGAAAATGTGAATCAGAATATGTAAAAATCTTGTGCGAGTTAGCATTTTTAAAGCTTTAATCGTGAATAACGTCAAATGTAGGATGAAATTTTCAGTGAAGCTGATCACTGCTTGCCGAGCCATTATGACGTCATCAATAGAAGCTGGTCATTTTAAATTCAAAGTCTTTTGATTTTTTTAAAACTTTTAATCAGTAATAAGTCAAGAATAAGCCGAGAAATAAAGCATAAAATGTTCAGTGAAGTTGCCTCGAGGGGAAAAATGTTAGTCAAAATATGTAAAAATGTAATTGTTACCGTGTAGTGTTTTTGCGAGGATGTAAAGACAACCACATATACACGCACATATACACACATATATACACACAAACAAGAACAGGCTTTTAATAAGTATATGATATGATAGCCCATTAAGCTACAAACCTGTTCATCTTTAAATGTGAGAGGAATCCTGAAGCACCCGGAGAAAAGCCATGCGGTCACAAGGAGAACTTACAAACTCCCGTGGTCAGGATCGAACCCGGGTCTCAGACAGCCTTAAAGGGGCTGTCCCACTGTGGCGACCAAATTGGCGAGTTTAGAAGAGTTTAGGTGAGTCGTTTATGGCATGTCGAAGGCCTCCTTCGACTATGTGGAAGACCTCCTTCGACCTCCTTGGACTATGTTGAAGACCAGCTTCGACTAGCTTCGACTAGCTTCGGGAAAATTGGACACCAAATAGTGGAGTGAAGACGACCTCCTTCGATCTCCTTTGACCTCCCTTCGACAATGTTGAAGACTATCTACAACTACCTTCGACTACCTTTGATTACCTTTGACTATCCTCGATTACCTACAAAGAACATGCCGACCTACTACAACCTACCTCGACTAAACCTGCAAGTAAAAAATATATACATTTTTTTCCATGGCGACCTTTTTTTACTCGCGGGCATTTTTCAGCATGTTGAAAAATACGCCGCGACCTAGGTGAGGCCCTGAGTAAGCGGAGTCTACTCTCGCGCATAAAGGAGAGTTACAAAGACCTCCTGGGACCTTGTGTCGACCAGGCTGCGAGTATGAGTCGAGGGCAAACTCTTCTGAACTCGCGGATTACATCGCCGCAGTGGGACAGCCCCTTAAGGCAGCAACTCTATCACTGCGCCACCGTACCGCCCATAAGTAGTGCAGTGAAACTGAATTTCTGAGAATGACATGTGTTCATGTGTGATCAGGAACGAGCATTTAGACAATAATGGACACAAAGTACTGGAGTAACTCAGCGGGTTAAGCAGCATTTTGAGGAACATAGATAGGCGACGTTCCAGGTCGGGATCCTTCTTAAGACTGCTCAGAATTCTGCGTGTTTTTTTTTGTCAACCAGCATCTGCAGTTGCTTGTGTGTACATTTAAATAGTAGAATCAGCTTTGGCACCACACAAAGGGTTTCCCAGATATGCTGTCTGACTGCTGAGTTACACCTGAACTTTGTGCCCTTTTGTGTAAACCAGCATCTGCAGTTCCTCGTTTTTACAGAAATTTAGCTCTTCTACACAACTCACTTTAAAAGATGAAACTCGCATTATTTTATTGTTTCAATGCCCAGGATCGCAGAACACTGCAAAGGTTGCCTGTATTTTTAGCATGAAACAAAATAGCATAAATTATTCATTAGAAATAGCTATTCACACACTCTCTTTGTACGTATGTTTGTTATTTTAATACTTTGCTATTCAATAAATCCAAGAAGAGTATTTTTGCTTTTCCAAGTAATCCTTGTCCCTCTATTGTAGATAAAAGACAGCTTTTCACTTTATGACTATATTCTGGGCTCTGTGTGCTTTAGTGCACAACCAGTACACGAGTATCATTTTTGTTCTGATTTTCTGTTACATTTAATTAGTTATAAACATATGTGCAAACAAAGCTGAGGGCAAAGCATTCAAATGTTTTTGTTCATATGTTCGCTCACTTAAAGTCAGTCTTAATACGTCCAATTAGCACAAGGGAAACACAGATATACAGATCTGCTGGACATATGTTTTACTGAACCTAAGTTAACACACAAACATCTCCTTCTGTGCTATTCGTCCTATCTGCTCATTTACAATGCACATATGTCCCCTTCTGTTTTGTACACAGACAGGAAAATCACCGAATCCCCTGCTGCTGAAAGGTTTCTCTTCAGCTCCGTGCATGAAACTCTTCCATCAGCAGTTTAGAATTGTTATTAACAGGCTGTTGGCAAACACGACCAAAAATAAATATCCAGCTCTTGCCCTACCTCCACTAATCAGCTGCTGAAACCAGACTACTGTATATGCTCGATTCCTGGTTCACCTGCCTCAATCCATAAATTTCTCAATTAAATTCTGCTGCCTATGTCCTAACCTGCACCATATCACCCACGCATTCTCACTGTGCTTCCTGTCGTATGTTAGTTTGTGATGAGCAATCTTTAGTTAGAGTCATAGAGTGAAACAGCGTGGAAACCCTGCCCTTCAGCCCAATTTTCCCACACTGCCAACATGTCCCAGCTGCACTAGTCCTGCGTTTGGTCCACATCCCACTTCTTCTTCTTTCGTGTGGCATGTACCCCGGTCCATATCCCTCCAAACCTGTCCAATCCATGTACTTGTCTAACTGTTTCTTAAAAGTTGATTTAGTCCCTGCCTCAAAGACCTCATTTGGCAACTAGTTCCATAGACCCACCACCCATTGCGTGAAAATGTTACCCCTTAGATTCCTGTTAAATCTTTTCCCCCATCACCTTAAATCTATGTCCTCTGGTCCTCGATTCATCAAATCTGGGCAAGTGTACTCTTTGGTACATAAATTAGAAAGCTTAGGAACAATGGAGGATACAGAAAGTGATGGACACTGCTTGATCCATCACGAGTACTAACTTCCCCACCATCGAAAGGATCCACAGGAGGTGTAGCTTCAAGAAGATATCAACAAAGACCCACACCTGTCAACCCATGCTCCCTTTCTCGCTTCCACCATCGGGAAGAAGGTACAGGGGTCTGAGAAGCGTTGCCTCCAGGTTCAGTAACCAGCACATAGAAACGTAGAAATTAGGTGCAGGAGTAGGCCATTCAGCCCTTCGAGCCTGCACCGCCATTCAATATGATCATGGCTGATCATCCAACTCAGTATCCCGTACCTGCCTTCTCTCCATACCCTCTGATCCCCTTAGCCACAAGGGCCACATCCAACTCACTCTAAATATAGCCAATGAACTGGGCCTCAACTACCCTCTGTGGCAGAGAGTTCCAGAGACTCACCACTCTCTGAGTGAAAAAAGTCTTTCTCATCTCGGTCTTAAAGGATTTCCCCCTTATCCTTAAGCTGTGACCCCTTGTCCTGGACTTCCCCAACATCGAGAACAATCATCCTGCATCTAGCCTGTCCAACCCCTTAAGAATTTTGTAAGTTTCTATAAGATCCCCTCTCAATCTCCTAAATTCCGGAGAGTATAAACCGAGTCTATCCAGTCTTTCTTCATAAGACAGTCCTGACATCCCAGGAATCAGTCTGGTGAACCTTCTCTGCACTCCCTCTATGGCAATAATGTCCTTCCTCAGATTTGGAGACCAAAACTGTACGCAATACTCCAGGTGTGGTCTCACCAAGACCCTGTACAACTGAAGTAGAACCTCCCTGCTCCTGTACTCAAATCCTTTTGCTATGAAAGCTAACATACCATTCGCTTTTTTCACTGCCTGCTGCACCTGCATGCCTACTTTCAATGACTGGTGTACCATGACACCCAGGTCTCTCTGCATCTCCCCTTTTCCTAATCGGCCACCATTCAAATAATAGTCTGCTTTCCTGTTTTTGCCACCAAAGTGGATAACCTCACATTTATCCACATTATACTGCATCTGCCAAACATTTGCCCACTCACCCAGCCTATCCAAGTCACCTTGCAGTCTCCTAGCATCCTCCTCACAGCTAACACTGCCCCCCAGCTTAGTGTCATCCGCAAACTTGGAGATATTGCCTTCAATTACCCTCATCCAGATCATTAATATATATTGTAAATAGCTGGGGTCCCAGCACTGAGCCCTGCGGTACCCCACTAGTCACTGCCTGCCATTGTGAAAAGGACCCGTTTACTCCTACTCTTTGCTTCATCCTTCCCATCAATCACCATATTCATGAACCAGATTTAGAAACAGGAACTGCAGATGCTGGTTTATACCCAAGCATAGACACAAAGTGCTGGATTAATTCAGTGGGTCTGGAAGCATCTCTGGAGAAAACGGATAAGTGAAGTATTGGGTTGGGACCCTTCTTCAAGCTGGCTTTGGTCTGGTCGAGGAGCCATTCAGATATTTGTACCTCCATAATATATTTCCTTGATAACATTTGTAAATATACAATCATATCTTTCTAATATATCATTAAATTTGCTGATAAGGTTTTACCGTATATCAACATGGCATCTATATTTCTGATGCAAATATTCAATGGGTGAAGAAGGGTCCTGACCCGAAACGTCACCCTTCCTTTTTCTCCAGAGGTGCTGCCTGACCCATTGAGTTACTCCAGTACTTTGTATCTATATTCATGAACCATCCTGTACAGCACTAACCACAACCCTTAACCACCATCACTAAACCACGGCGGACTTTACACTGTTATGGATGTTCTATGTTATTTGGCTTCTGCACTATCACCGTCTAACTTACTCGGAATAGCTGATATTGCATATGATTGCATATTTATTTCTGTTGCTGTTGCATCAAGTGTGTCTGTACAGCTGCGCCAAATAAGAATTTAATTGTTACAGTTCATATCCGTGTTACTCACAAATAAATACACGACTCCCGACTCTTGGTTTTATAATCATCAACTTTATTTTACAGTTTAGTTACAGTTTAGTTTAATGTCACGTGTACTGAGGTTTTGTCGCATGCGATCCAGTCAGTGGAAAGACAATGCATGATTACTATTGAGCCATTTACAGTGTATAGGCACATGATATGGGGAAATAGCATTTAGTGCAAGGTAAAGCCAGCAAAATCCGATCAAGGATAGTCCAAGGGGCAGTTCAGGATAGTAGTCGTTCAGCACTGCTCCCTGGTTGTGGTAGGATGATTCAGTTGTATGATAACAGCTGGGAAGAAACTGTCTCCGAATCTGGAGGTGTGCGTTTTCACACTTCTATACCTTTTGCCTGATGGGAAAGGGAAGAAGAGGGAGTGACCAGGGTGCGACTCTTCCTCGATTATGCTGCTGGACTTGCCGAGGCACCATGAGGTATAAATAGAGTCAATGGAAGGGAGGTTGATTTGTGTGGCGGTCTGGGCTACGCCCACAATTTGCTGCAATTTAGTGCTGTCTTGGATGGAGCTGTTCCCAAACCAAGCTGTGATGCATCCCAATAAAGTACACGGTGTATCTGTAGAATTTGGTGTGAGTTATAGGGGACATCCCAAAATTCCTAAGCCTTCTCAGGAAGTAGAGCCATTGGTGTGCATTCTTGGCCGTTGCTTCAGTATGGGTGGTCCAGGAGAAGTTGTCAGTGATATTGACTCCAAGGAATTTGAAGTTTTCAACCATCTCTACTTCGGTGCCTTCAATGCAAACTGGGGTATGTGTACTGCACGGCAGCAACTCCACCACTGCGTCACTGCACTGCCCTTGACCTAGTAATCTAGTGATTTTTGTGATGGTAGTTTCTCCCCTCCAATACCATCCAACCATCCCCTCTTCCGTCTCCTGTAATATCAATTGTACCATCTTCCAGTAATTCATCTACTAGAGATGTGGAAGCTCTAGATAACAATAAGCCCTCTGAGATATCTCTAACAACTACCTCCGTGGTATGATGGATTCACTAAAGGCATTGTCCCTTGCTGAGGAGAACATTGGAGAAATGGTTTCCACACATCCTTGGTGGATTAGGTTTATGAGGTCCCTTGTTTACCTCTCTCTCCTTACCCATCTCTTTACAAAGCTTTTAGTCAAATGCCCCAATGTCTCCCAACGTGGTCCAGCATTGAAGGAGGCACAATTGAAGATTCAATATGTTGGAAGATTCCACATGTTAAATGCACATCATTGTTGCAAAATTGTTGTTAATGTTATAGTGTTGTTGGGTAGCATGGTGGCGCAGCAGTAGAGTGGCTGCCTTACAGCACGAGAGAACCGAGTGCAATCCTGACTACGGGTGCTGTCTGTACGGAGTTTGGACATTTTCCCCGTGACCTGCGTGGGTTTTCTCCGCGAACACCAGTTTCCTCCCACACACCAAAGACGTACATGTGGGTTAATTGAAACATACATAGAAACATAGAAAATAGGTGCAGGAGGAGGCCATTCGGCCCTTCGAGCCAGCACCGCCATTCATTGTGATCATGGCTGATCGTCCCCAATCAATATCCCGTGCCTGCCTTCTCCCCATATCCCTTGATTCCACTAGCCCCTAGAGCTCTATCTAACTCTCTCTTAAATCCATCCAGTGACTTGGCCTCCACTGCCCTCTGTGGCAGGGAATTCCACAACTCTCTGGGTGAGCACATTTTTTTCTCGCCTCAGTCTTAAATGGCTTCCCCTTTATTCTAAGACTGTGGCCCCTGGTTCTGGACTCGCCCAACATTGGGAATTTTTTTTCCTGCATCTAGCTTGTCCAGTCCTTTTATAATGTTATATGTTTCTATAAGATATCCCCTCATCCTCTTTGACTTGGTAAAAAAAATAGTAAACTGTCCCGAGTGTGTGTAGGATAGTGTTACTGTGCAGGGATCGCTGGGCTGGACTCAGTGGGCCAAAGGGCCTTTTCTGCGCTGTGTCTCTAAACTAAGCTAAAAAATCCTGAGAACAGGATATTAGGATAGAGCTCTGAATTGCTCACTTCCGGTATAATAATCATGCTGCCTTTCTATTTGGATTGGCCAGCTGCTCTTTAAATTAAATTTATTACTCTGATCTCGGCCCACTTTACTAGCAACACACCCAGCTGTAAACCACCACCTGGGCAAAGAAATATGAGCTGAAGTTACTCCTAAATCAGCCCGTTCATAACCTTTCCTGCTAACTTGACATATCTGAAAGTATTTTCACGCTGGCTGGTTTCCGAGGTGGATTGAGATGTCTCTATGACAGTGAGCAAGGTTGACTGTAAAGGATAATTAAAGTTGCAGGGTTGGCAAACATGAAATATTAAGTCAATTACAGCCTTAGCTGAAGATTAAACCTGATGCCAAAAGCTGCTTCTGTCATTAAGTGTTGTGCAGATAAACATTTAATACCTTTTACCACCGTAAGATTAGCTTTAAATAGGATCTTTAAATAGATGATCTGTAATATAATTGTTCACATATCCTATTGTCCTTTTGCTTTGGTTAAAGCTCTCCTTCGCAGTCATGGACTCAAAGAGCCATATAGCCCAGACAATGACATTGCTTCACCACCGCAATTCATCCCCGTCTCTTCTGCATTCAGTCAGTACATGAAATGAGCTGTAGCCTGTTGAATTCCTCTAAAAACACGCTGAGCAAATGGAAACAGGCGAGCTGCCTGTAACATGTGGAATCTCTTACTAGTCCATGTGACAGGTCAGAGTGATAGAGTTTATGAGATTGGCGTACAATGAATGTCTTGCAACTCTTAAAATTTGCTCTTCATAATGGATGTTCCAAATGCTTTCGAGTCATAGAGTAATACAGGGTGGGGGGTGGAGGAAGGAAAAAGGGAAGGGGAGGGAAACAGGCCCTTCGCCCAACTTGCCCACATCAACAAACATGCCCACGTTAGTCCCACCCGTCTCCGTTTGGCCCTTATCCCTCTAAACCCAACCTATCCATGTACCTGTCTAATTGTTTCTTACGCGTTGCAATAGAACCTGCTTCAACTACCTCCTCTGGCAGCTCATTCCATACATCATCACCTTTTATGTGAAAATGTTACCCCTCGGATTCCTATCAATTCTTTCCCCCCTCTCCTTAAACCTATGTCTTCTAGTTCTCGATTCCCCTACTCTGGGCAAGAGACATTGTGCATCTACCCGATCTATTCCCCTCACGATTCCTTTTCATGACAATATATCCTTCGGATCTTATTTTTGGAACAATTTTTCTTTTTTTTTGTTACAGCCAAAGTGATCTTGTATGAGAAGACAACAATTAAGGATCTGTGAAGAAGCAGAAATATTTTCATAGGAAAAGAAGAAGAAGAAGAAACTACACATCAGGCCAGCAGGATGAGAATCAAAATGGGTGACAGCAGATAAAAGTGAGATCGCGTCTCCAACACAAAGTCATCCAAAGATAAATTAAGATAAATGGATGGAAACGGTCCAACTGCATCCCTGGAGAAAGTGTGGATACTTCAGAACTGCTTTGACAAAAGGGCGTTCAAATTAAATTGTTAACTCTGTTTCTCTCTCTCCAGGTGCTGCCTGACCTGCTGAATGTTTTCGGCATTTGCTGCTTTTATCTCGGATGTCTGGAGTTTTTTGATTTACATTTTCACTCCAATAATGAGACGCACTAAGGACAAACACGTGACTCCTGTGACTGCATAGGTAGTGATCGGTGATGTCCAAATTCATGCCACCTGCCACGTTAGCTCAACTGCTTTTTCCAACTGGAGATGGCAATTTTGCCAGAGAAACCATATTCTAAGAAGAAAAGAAAATCGGACTACTTTCTTTGCTGGAGCTTTGGTCTCAAGTCCTCCATGGTTTGGCAACTGCTCTGTCCAAGACCGCTAGAAATTGCAGCGTTGAGAAAGCAGCCCAGTCCATCAAGAAAACCTTTTTCCCCCACTATTAACTCCATCTGTACTACACTCTGCCTCGGGCAAAACAACCACCTCATGTTGCAATTGTATAAAACGTTGGTGAGACCGCATTTAGAATATTGCGTTCGGTTCTGGGCACCATGTTATAGGAAAGATATTGCCAAGTTTGAAAGGGTTCAGAGAAGATTTACAAGGATTTAATTTTTAAAGAAGGAACTGCAGATGCTGGAGAATCGAGGGTACACAAAAAGCTGGAGAAACTCAGCGGGTGCAGCAGCATCTAAGGAGCGAAGGAGATAGGCGACGTTTCGGGTCGAGACCCTTCTTCAGACTGGTCAGGATGCTGCCAGGACTGGAGGGCGTGAGCTATAGGGAGAGGTTGAGTGGACTGGGTCTCTATTCCTTGGAGCATGGCACTTAGAGGGGTGATCTTACAGAGGTGTATAAAATCATGAGAGGAATAGATAGGTATAGATGCACAGAGTCTCATCTACTCTGCATGCTTTCAATTATGTTTTTTCATTTGTTTCAGTCAGAGGATCGGGATAAGAGGTTTTGTGCCTCCTACTACATATCTATGTCTCCTGCAGGCTGGTAGATAAATTACAGGTTGATTATTCCAAGCACTCCATTTAGTTCTCAGATCAAAGGCTCTTTTGCAAGCCAGGGCCCTCAATGGCAAAAAAAAATATTAAAGCTCATTTACCCACAAATTAGCACAGCAGCATCATCCTCGATCAAAGCAGTTTGCAAATATTATCATCAGGCACGCTTTGCTTGGTCTGGTGTCCTGTGTTAATTGTCAACCACCTCCCAGTTATGTTCGGCATTGCACTGGAATAATGTTGGGAAACAACAGGAAGGGAATTCCATTACAGAGTGAATAACTATCTGCTTGAAAGTCAAGTGGGCAAGGATTTAAGTGGCACAGCTTGAAGAACCGCTACCTCACAGCGCCAGAGACTCAGTTCGATCCTGACCTCGGGTGCAGTCTGTGTGGAGTTTGCGCGTTCTCCCTGTGACAGCGTGGGTTTCCTCCGGGTGCACCAGTTTCCTCCCACATCCCAAATACATGCGGGTTGGTAGGTTAAATGATGATTATAACTTGCCCCTTGTGTGTAACCATATAACCATATAACAATTACAGCACGGAAACAGGCCATCTCGGCCCTTCTAGTCCGTGCCGAACACTTACTCTCACCTAGTCCCATCTACCAGCACTCAGACCTACCCTCCATTCCTTTCCCATCCATATACCTATCCAAGTAATTTTTAAATGATAAAATTGAACCTGCCTCCACCACTTCCACTGGAAGCTCATTCCACACAGCTACCACTCTCTGAGTAAAGAAGTTCCTCATGTTACCCCTAAACTTCTGTCCCTTAATTCTCAAATCATGTCCTCTTGTTTGACTCTTCCCTACTCTCAATGGAAACAGGTTATCTCTGTCTATCGTGTGTAGGTGAGTGGCAGAATCTGGGGGGAATTAATGACTAGATGGTGAAAATAAGATGGAAAGTGCTGGAGTAACTCAGCAGTCTTCCTGAGAACCATCTCTGGAGAACATGGACAGGTGGATCATGACCCATCTTCTGACTGATTGTGATGGAGAGTTAGCTGGAAGAGAGTTTGGGGCAGGACAATACACCATACCCTAACACCATCCTACACACACTCTCGGGACAATTTACAATTTTACCAAAGCCAATTAACCTACAACCCTCTACGTCTTTGGAGTGCGGGAAGAAACCGGAACAGCCAGAGAAAACCCATGCGGGTCAATGGGAGAACGCACAAACTCCGTACAGACAAACACCCGCAGTCGGAATTGGTGCTGGTGCTGTTAGGCAGCAACTCTTCCGCTGCGCCACCGTGCCGTGTCCTTTTGTGTATTAACCAGCAGCTGCAGTTCTATGTTCTATACTTTTCCGAACAACCGTCGGGGAGGATTCAGCTAAGGCCTCCGCATTAAGAACAGACACCAACCCAATCGCAAGCAACCTTTGTCAGAGGCTCCGAGACGTATAAAAATCAAAGCATAAAGTGGCGGAGAGTGATTCAAGTTGCATTCCGGCAGCTCTCTGGAGGACATGAATTGGCACATTTCTGGTCAGGACTTTCTTCAGACTCACGAACAAAGGTAGGGTGAGGAAAACAAGGGAATTATAGACCAGTTAGCCTGACATCGGTGGTGGGGAAGATGCTGCCGTCCAATTATAAACAAGATGTAATAGCACACATTGGTAGGCATAACAGGATCCGGTCAGAGTCAAACATGGATTTACGAAGGGGAAATAATGCTTCGTCTAATATTTTGGTATTTTTTGAGGATGTAATTGGAAAATGGACAAGGGAGAGCCAGTGGGTGTAGTATTCCTGAGACTTTTCAGAAAGCATTTTGATTAATGTCCCACATAAGGAGTTTAGTGGTCAGAATTAGGACATGATGGTATTGGGGGTAGAGTGCTGACATGGATAGAAAATTGGTTGAAGACGGAAACAAAGAGTAGGGATTAACGGGTCCATTTCAGAATGGCAGGCAGTGACATAGTGGGGGTACCACAAGGCTCGGTGCCTGAGATCCACCAGCTTTTTACAATATAAAATCAGTGATTTGGATGATGGGATTGCAAGTAACATTAGCAAATTTGCAGATGACACAAAGCTGGGTGGCAGTGTGAACTGTGAGGAGGATGCTATGAGAATGCAGGGTGACTTGGACAGGTTAGGGGAGTGGGCAGATGCATGGCAGATGAAGTTTAATGCGGATAAATGTGAGGTTTTGGTGGTCGCAAGAACGACCGCTAAGTTTTGTAACTTATTTTATTCTCAAAATAGCTTCTTAGCTCACTGCTTCTTACAACACGTCTGACCACAACGGTGGTCAGCACTCAACTGCCGTACGAAAGCGAAACCGCGCAAAAAAACAGCAGTCCCTCCCGAGTCAGTTTAAGAATAAGGAGTAAGCCATTTGGAACGGAGACAAGGAAACACGTTTTCTCACAGAGAGTGGTGAGTCTGTCGAATTCTCTGCCTCAGAGGGTGGTGGAGGCCGGTTCTCTGGATGCTTTCAAGAGAGAGCTAGATAGGGCTCTTAAAAATAGCGGAGTCAGGGGATATGGGGAGAAGGCAGGAACGGGGTACTGATTGGGGATGATCAGCTATGATCACATTGAATGGTGGTGCTGGCTCAAAGGGCCGAATGGCCTACTCCTGCACATATTGTCTATTGTCTATTGTCTATTCTTAAAATGTGGCCCTGGTTCTGGACTCCCCCAACATCGGGAACATGTTTCCTGCCTCTAGCGTTTCCAAACCCTTAACAACCTTATATGTTTCAATAAGATCCCCTTTCATCCTTCTAAATTCCAGAGTGTACAAGCCCAGCCACTCCATTCTCTCAGCTGAGCATATGACAGTCCCGTCATCCCAGGAATTAACCTTGTGAACCTACGCTGCACTCCCTCAATAGCAAGAATGTCCTTCCTCAAACTCAGAGACCAAAACTGCATACAATATTCCAGGTGTGGTCTCACTAGGGTCCTGTACAACTGCAGAAGACCTCTTTGCTCCTATACTCAACTCCTCTTGTTATGAAGGCCAAAATGCCATTCGCTTTCTTCACTACCTGCATGTTTGCTTTCATTGACTGATGAACAAGGACCCCCAGATCCCATTGTACTTCCCCTTTTCGCAACTTGATAATATTTAGATAGTAATATGCCTTCTTGTTTTTGCTACCAAAGTGGATAACCTCACATTTATAAACTGCAACTGTGATGCATCTGCCCACTCACCCAACCTGTCCAAGTCACCCTGCATTCACATAGCACCCTACCCCCAATACCATGTGCACTAATTTGCCTTCTAATCTCCTATGTGGGACCTTATCAAATGCTTTATGAAAGTCCGTTCTAAAAGGTAAGCCATTTGGAACAAAGACGAGGAAACACTTTTTCACACAGAGAGTTGTGAGTCTGTGGAATTCTCTGCCTCAGAGGGCAGTAGAGGCCAGTTCTCTGGATACTTTCAAGACAGAGCTAGATTGGGCACTTAAGGATAACAGAGTCAGGGGATATGGGGAGAAGGGTAGAACGGGGTACTGATTGTGGATGATCTGCCACGATCACGTTGAATGGCCGTGCTGGCTCGAAGGGCCGAATGGCCTACTCCTGCACCTATTGTCTATTTCTATAATCAGTGATATTGCCTGACCTGCTGCATTACTCCAGCACTTTGTGCCTCTTTTTTGCAAACCAGCACCTGCATTCCCTTGTATCCATGTTTCAGGATATAAACGCCTGATGAAGTAGGCTCTCCACATCTGTAAAGTGCCGATACTTTAAAGCCTCAGTAGACATTTTTACCATTCTAAGACCATTCATGAAAAATGTAGAGGTTGGTCAAACTTGGATTGGTCCTTGTGGAGCGCCGGAGGTTGAGGGGGGACTGGTTAGAAGTATATCACACCTTATCCCCCGGGTGGAAATGTCAAATATTAGAGGGCAGAATTTTAAGGTGAGAGGGGGAAATTTTAAAGGAGATGTGCAGGGCAGTTTCTTTTGCACAAAAGGTTGTGGGTGCCAGGAACACACTGCCAGGAGTGTTGGTGGAGGTAGATACGATAGTGGCATTTAAGAAGCTTTTAGATGGGCACATGAATGTGGAGAGAATCGAGCGAAATGGATTATACGCAAGCATACAAAATAACTTTAACTTGGCATCATGTTTGACACGGACATTGTGGGCTGAAGGCCTGTTCCCATGTTGTACGCTACTATGTTCTATGTTCCATGTTGTGTCAATAATCGAGCATCATCAACTCAAGAGCTCTACATTCAATTAATGAAATAATTGTTTTAGGCAATTATATTTGGAGAAAATAATTTAATGGAAGATGTCTTGTATCCGGTTCAGATTGAATTCCATTCCACTTGATGAAGTGCTCATGCCCTGAAAGATATCTGGCTATAAAAATATATAGCAAGTCAAAGTCAAAAGAGTTTATTGTCATGTGTCCCTGACAGGACAATGAAATTCTTTCTTTGCATAGCACAACAGAACATAGTAGGCATTGACTACAGTTATATACTTAAATACACACATTAATTAATAAATTAATAAAGTGCAAATAACAGATGGAGGGGTATTAATGTTCAGAGTTTTGTCCGAGCCAGGTTTAATAGCCTGATGGCTATTCATAGAATCATTGATATGTTTTTATAAATATACTGGATTCGCACTGCTGCTCGCTCGTACTCCATCGAGCCTGAAAGAGTCATGGTGTTTTAGGAGACTTATCTTGCGCCATTATTTCCATCTGGAGAATGGGGTTGAGAAGGAGAATGGGGTTGAGAAGGATAGTTAGATCAGGAGAATGGGGTTGAGGCAGGAGAATGGGGTTGAGAAGGATAGGTAGATCAGCCATGATCAGCCAAGCTAGATTGAATTTGCGGAGTAGACTTGATGGGCTGAATGGTCTTAGTCTGCTCCTGGAACTTACGAACTTATGAACTTCGGCAAATGCTATTTTGGTGGATCTCTGTGTGGGTTGTGTTCTCAGCCCTTTACATTTAGCAGTCTTGAATAAAATAAATACTTCCCCGTAGAGACAACATTCACCCATCGATGGTTCAATTATATTATTGTCACAGGTACCTAGATTCAGCACACTTCCTTTTTTGTACACCGTGGATGGCTCAATTGTAATCATGTATAGTCTTTCCACTGACTGGTTAGAATGCAACAGGAGCCTTTCACTGTACCTCAGTACACGTAACAATAAATTAAACTGAACTAAACTAAATCGTACACACATAAGCAAGACCTTACTTAAGCACAAGAGTGCAAGAACAGAAGATTAGACTGAGATATTACACAAGAGTGGCCACATTTCAGGCACCATCTTTACTCCTTCAAACCTCCAACCTTTGTACAGGTTTCAATATAACTAATCGATAGAGAGAAAAATTGTTCCCTAAACTGGGTAGGGAAAAAGAGAAAGCGTGTCTCACAAACTACCCAGCTGAGAGAGGAGGTGCCTTTTTAAAAATAACAAATAAAATAATTTTTTTTAAAGTGGTCACAAAAATGGTCTCAATTGCAGTACTTGACTCTCAAACCCAGACATGGGAAGAATGTTTTTAGATTCTGTTAGATGTCTTTACTGTTGCGCTGAAATAAAATTAAGTTAAATTTAATTAAACCATATAACCATATAACAATTACAGCACGAAAACAGGCCCTCTCAGCCCTTCCAGTCCGTGCCGACCATTTGTTTTCCCCTAGTCCCATCTACCTGCACTCAGACCATACCCCTCCATTCCCTTCACGTCCATGTACCTATCAACTTTACTTTTAAATGTTAAAATCGATCCTGCCTCCACCACTTCTACTGAAAGCTCATTCCACACAGCCATCACCCTCTGAGTAAAGAAGTTCCCCCTCACGTTACCCCTAAACTTCTGTCCCTTAATTCTCATGTCATGCCCTCTTGTTTGAATCTTCCCTACCCTCAATGGGAAAAGCTCATCCATGTCAACTCTGTCAATCCCTTTCATCATTTTAAAGACCTCAATCAAGTCCCCCCTTAACCTCCTGCGCTCCAAAGAATAAAGACCTAACACCTCACTGTTACTTTGTGTAACAGTGAGCAAAAGAACATTATTCTGAAAGTCTGAAGGGTCTCGAATGGAAACATCACCCATTCAATCGACAATAGGTGCAGGAGTAGGCCATTCGGCCCCTCAAGCCAGCGCCGCCATTCAATGTGATCATGGCTGATCATTCCTTCTCTCCAGAGATGCTGCCTGTCCTGCTGAGTTACTCCAGCATTCTATGTCTATCCGGTTTAAACCAGCACCTGCAGTTCACTCCTACACACCCTTATGTTTGTTGATATTTAAAAACAACTTAGATTGGTCCTCCAAAAGTATTTTGTGATATTTATGACTCAGATCTCATTTAGTGAACTTCTGCCCCAAGACAAAGCTGTAAAATGTATTCTAGGAAAAGGATAATGTTCCACAGATGTGACGATTACCAGTCAGTGTGCAACCTCACAAATCCTGATCGAACCCTCATGCTTTAGCACTAATGCAATGGGTACGACTCATTCAGGTTCAATTATTTTCTCCAAGAAGCCTGTTCATTTCGTTCTTTCTGCATCCGTCCCCCACCCCACTCTCACCAGCTTTTCGTTCTCACCTAGCAAACAGCTAACAATGGCCCGTTTCCTTTATCTTTGTTACTTTTTTGCATGTCTTTCATTCGTTTGTTCTCTATCTCTCCGCATCACCGTCTATATCTCTCGTTTCTCTTTCCCGTGACTTTCAGTCTGAAGAAAGGTCTCGACCACGAAACGTCACGCATTCCTTCTCTCCAGAGATGGTGCCTGGCCCGCTGAATTACTGCAGCATTTTGTGCCTATAAAACATAAGGGTGTGTTCAGGTACAGTATAACAAACTACCGGTTGTTCAGAGAACCATGGAGGGATTGCTTCAGGCCATTCCGGTATTATTATATCCATGAATGAAGTTCTCCATACAGAACCTCAAGATACAAACAGCTGTGGAATCTGAATGGAATGAAAAACAGACTTGAAAAGACAGGTTTACATGTAAAGAGATGTTATAGTACTCTCCTGGTAAATGAGGTACATTAAATGGACACTAAAATACTACACCCAATTCAAAAACCATTACCAGTGTTCCTGCCCCAACTAATGCAACTCAGCTGAAGGTATATCTGGGACGGTGCAATTGTTATCATAAATTCTTGTTAAAATACAGCAACAAACCTTAGCTCCATTGCCCCAATTATTGTGAAAGGATTTAGTCTAAAGCTCGCGAAAAAGTCTTCTGTGCTTTCTGAAGAAGGTCGGGAGGAGGAGAAGGACTGGGGTAATGCCTTCAGCGCCTTCAAGGTCGCCTGCAGCAGGCACCGCAGGACACAAAGATGTCCGGGTGAGCAGAGGAGAGGGACGTCAGTTCGCGGGCCAATCCGGTCGAAGGCGACGGAGGAAGGCCCTGCAGGAGCCTGGGGCTTACCAGGATTGGGAACCGCTCCAGTAGACCGAGTGCGCTGGAGGATCGAACTTTGGGTTTGTGTAAAACATGGTGGTGCCTGCTTGTGTTAATATACAAAATGCATATCTTAAAGATCGACACAAAATGCCCGATTAACTCAGCGGGTCAGGCAGCATTTCTGGAGAAATATGATGAGTGATGTTTCGGCTCAGAACCCTTCTTCAGACGGATGACTGAGTCTAAAGAAGGGTCCCAACCCGAAACGCCATCCATCCTTTTTCTCCAAAGATGCTGCCTAACGCATACAGTTACTCCAGCACTTTGGGACTATCTTCGGTGTATACCAGCATCTGCAGTTCCTTTCTACATTTTTTGCTGCAACCTTATTATTTCTGCCTTTTGCTACCTATTATAAGATGGGAGAAGGGCATAATTTGGTGATATTTGTTTGTAGGACGACCTTTATCAGCAATTGCAGCTGGACAAGTTGATGGCTCAGGTTATAACCCCTCGATCCAAAGGAACTACATCTTACTTGTAAGTCCTGACACTTGCTAAAATTGAGTCGAAACACGAAACACGGCACAATGTAAAAAGCAAGTTTTCTCCACCTTCAGTGATGGGGTTTTCCATTGATAATTATGTTGTCCAGATTACAGTGTGAGCCTTGTGAGCTATATATTATTGTATTTTCTTTTTGTAGACTGCAGGTGCAGGACTAAGACCATAGCATACACAACAGAATCAAAACAATTCTTCATCGCTAATGAAAGTAATTAGCTCTCCATTATCCATGTGGAGTACAACTTGGTAGTACACAATTTTCAAATTGTATTGAATACATTATAAAACCCCTTAACTCAAAAAGAATATCTTCAAGATGAGATAGTGGATGACTATCAACCATAATAGCCTTATTAAGTTTGCGAAGGTCAACAAATGCACGGATACCACCTGTTCTATTCTGCATCACAACTATAGGGGAAGCCCATTCGATGCTTCAATTCTCTCAATTATGCCATTGTTTACCAGAACCTTTGGCTCTGTGGAAACTGCATCCTTCACTGACAAAGGCAAGCTCTTCCGCTTCTATTTCACTGGTGCTAAGTCCCAATGCATTTTTAACTTCTTTGATGAACCCTTTGGCTCACCAAATACAGTTTTATTGACCGTCTCCTGCTGCTTGCCGCTTGAATGCATAATCAGAGGACAAAGGCACGATGTGAGTTGGTGGTGTAGACGGATCCAACTTGTCCTCAGAAAATTGAAAGAGCTTGCACTTTGCACATCATCAAGATGTCCCAAAGTACTTCACAACCAGTAAATTATTTTTCAAGTGCAGTCACTGTTATTATTTAGGCAAATGCTGTGACCCATTGCACACTGCAAGGTCTCACAAATAGAAAACGAAATGAATGTCTAATCAATCAGCTTTGGTTGAAAAGATAATATTGGCCAGCATTTTAGTAGGATCCCTTAGTCCTCATGCCACCAGGCTTTGCGCCCACTTGAAGTGGTGGACAGGACTTTAGTTTAACATCTTGACTTAAAGGCACTGAATCGGACTATGCACAGATTTGTCGATACTACATATATGCTATGTCTTTGAATAAGTCTTGTTTTCAATAAGTCTGAAGAAGGGTCCTGACCCGAAACCATCACCCATCCTTTTTCTCCAGAGATGCTGCCTGATCCGCTGAGTTACTCCAGCACTTTGTGTCCATCTTTGGTATAAACCAGCGCCCGCAGTTCTTTGTTTCTCCATTCCACCACCAACCACCTGGCTCTGAGAAAGTGAAATCTATAAAAGTGGCAAAGGTTACACATAAAAAGCAAATGCAATATCATTCATTAATAGAATATGCAGTGGGGCAGCTGGTAGAGCTGTTGCTTCACAGCACCAGACACTCGGTTTTGATCCAGACCTTGGTTGTTGGTGTTTACATGTTCTCCTGGTAATCACGTGGATTTCCTCCGGGTGCTCCGGTTTCTTCCCACGTCTCAAAGACATGCAGGTTTGTAGGCTAATTGGCCTCTGTACAATTGTCCCCAGTGCGTAAGGAATAGGTGCGAAAGTGAGACAACATGGAACTAGTGTGAACGGGTGGCTGATGGTTGGCATAGATAGACTCAGTGGGCCGATAGAGCCCGTTTCCATGCTTTATCTCTAAACTAAACTAAAACGGTTCATAGAATACAATTTAGCTGGAATAGTTCTGTTGAATGAAACCAGCTCTGTTGAATGAAACAGATCAGTTTGAGATCATTTAAAATATAATAACAATTGAAATTGCAGAGATAATTGTTTTTTCTCCAAGTGATAAAACTGGGCAGAAGCTGTACCTGCCAACAGATCTTTGAAACCTTTCCTTTCCTAACCACACAAAAATGATATGAGCCAGCTATCAATGGTGAATGCGTGGGACTATGCTATCAGATGTACTCACTTGAGATGGGTAAAGAAGAACAGTCGATCTTAGTGAGGTTATCTCATGCATGTTATACTTATTGTGTTGTTTTAAATATAACAGACATTACAAGCTGCCAGATGATTTGTTGTCTGGCAACTAAAAACTTACAGCTTCATACCCCTGCTAATTTTCTGATCAATAAATGTTGAGAAGCTGGGAAGGGTGCGGAGAAGATTTACGAAGATGTTGCCAGGGCTCGAGGGCCTGAGCAAGAGGAAGAGGTTGAGCAGGTAAGGACCCTATTCCCTGGAGCACAAGAGGATGAGGAGTAATCTTATTTAAGTATATTCCTCTCATGAGAGGAATAGATTGGGTGGACAGAGTCTCTTGCCGAGAGTAGGGGAATCGAGAACCAGAGGAGATAGGTTTACGGTGAAGGGGGGGGAAAGATTTAATAGGAATCTGAGGGGCAACTTTTTCACACAAAGGGTGGTGGGTGTATGGAACGAGCTGCCGGAGGAGGTAGTTGAGGCAGAGACTACCGCAACGTTTAAGAAGCATTTAGACACGTACACGGATAGGACAGGTTTGGAGGCATAGAGGCCAAACGTAGGCAGGTGGAGCTAGTGTAGATGGGACATGTTGGCTGGTGGGGCAAGTTGGGCTGAAGGGCATATTTCCACGCCTGTTGTATGACTAATAATATTCCACTTTTATGTTTTAAATGTTTTCGATTGTCATCTTCCTCAATACTAGCTACGGATTTTGCAATGAGTTTGCTGTATTGCTTAATGGTCAAGAATACATGCAGAATAAAGTTTAAGCTCACAGTACACCCATTTATAATGTTGTGTCTCTCCATTGCCTTCAGGAAGAAGGTACAGGAGCCTGAAATCTTTAACATCCAGGTTCAGGAACAGCTTCTTCCCAACAGCCATCACGCTATTAAACACAACATCAAATAAGCTCTGAACAATACAGTCTATTATTACTGTTGTACTTTCTCTGTTTATTTATTGTGTACATATGGTCTATGGTCTATCGACACACTGAACCTTTATCTCCCGTTCTGTATTATGTTTACATATTCAGTTGTGCTGCAGCAAGTAAGAATGTCATTGTCCTATCTGGGGCACATGACAATAAAACTCTCTTGACTCTTGACTCGTGTATCCTTAATATTCCCACTGATCAGTCCTTGAATGCACTGAGGATGATCCCTGGAATATCAGGGATCGTTCAATTGTTCTTCCGAAATATTTCAGGTCTTTAATGTCTGTCTGAAAGAGTAGACAGGACCCATGTTTAGCATCTCATCTGCAACAGCAACTGAAACCCCCCCCATCACACCTTAATGGATCCACAAGGAACTTCAGATATTCGTTTACAAAAAAAGACACAAAGTGCTGGAGTAACTCAGCAGGTTTCAGGGTCCCGACCTGACACGTCACCTATCCATGTTCTCCAGGGATGCTCCTGACCCACTGTGTTACTCCAGCACTTTAGGTCTTCAATCATTCCTTAATACTGATGTATGAGGTACTTATGAGTCCGAGTGGTGGCGTCATCGAGTGTGGCAGCCTCGCCTGCAGCTGTTCGTACTTTCACCATTTTTTTAATTTTAGTCCGTCAAAAGTTTTGTTATGGAGGTCTTTGGAGGTCTTTTAGTCTTTTCAGGGGGGGGGGGGGAGGGGGGGGAGCGGGGGAGGGGGGGGGGGGGGGGGGGGGGGGGGAGGGAAAACTATATTCACAGTCGCCACCTGGGTCGAGGATACGTCTTTCCTCCGAGCCGCATCTTCGCCCACTCTTCGCGGCCTACCATCTGGATTGGTGCGGCCTTTCCTGCCGAAGACCGGCCGGAGCGGCCGCTGCCTTGCTGGGGTCGCCGTGTTGGAGGCTCCAGAGTGCTGGGACTGCCGTCTTTGACACTGTGGAGCTGTGGTCTGCGGAGCTTCCAGCCGCGGGCGGCCCTGACTTTAACATCGCGGAGGCCTGGGATCTTTCGCCGAGGTCGCCAGTGTTGGAGCTCCGCCCAGCTCGGCCAGTGGACTGCTGGAGCCGTGCTTTCCGGTAGGAAGCGGCCGTTTCGGAACTCCAAGCCGCTGAGAGTGTTCTTCCGATGCCGGAGCTCCGTCATCCCTGCGAGCGGGCCTGAAACATCGGGCCGTCCATAGCGGCGACTGTGGAAGCCTCAACAGGCCCCGACCACGGGTGAACAAGGGGAAGAGGACTGAACTTTTATTGCCTTCCCTCACAGTGGGAAAAGTTGATTCCGCTGCGGGGGATGTTTTATGTTTCATGTTAAATTCTATAGTGTTGTGTTCATCTTATTTGTGTGCTGCATGGTAACTAAAATTGCACTGCACCAATTGGTGTATGTGACAATAAATGTCCTTTGTCCTTAAAATGATTAAGGTTTTTAATAGAAATACATAATTTCCACTATTGAGGGAGCATGAATAAGAGATAAAACAGCACAGGTTTTGGTGGGCGGAGGGGCAGCAGGAATGTCCCAACCACAGGTTTCTTCACACAACTAGACAATTCTTGTTGAATGAGCTGAACTACTGCTGTCATCTCCAGCAGTAATCCCTTCTTTCCACACCCACACATCCATGAAGAGTCAAGGTATCAATGGCAGGCGATTAAATGATATCTACAATTTTCTGCACAAATAGGTGAAGCGAGTGTGAATATCAATGTACAGGACATGAACACGGATAGTTGGTGAGAGAAAACCAGGGTCCAATTTGTCGTCCTGTAAAATTACAAGAACAACTGGTATACAAAAACTGGGATGTGATACTGAGGCTCTATAAGGTGCTGGTCAGGCCACATTTGACTGCACTGGGCCTGTACACGCTGGAGTTTAGAAGGATGAGGGGGAACCTCATTGAAACTTACCGAATAGTGAAAGGCTTGGATAGAGTGGATGTGGAGAGGATGTTTCCACGAATGGGAGAGTCTAGGACCAGAGGTCATAGCCACATAATTAAAGGATGTTCCTGTAGGAAGGAGGAATCTTTAGTCAGGGTGGTTAATCTGTGGAATTATTTGCCGCAGAAGGCAGTGGAGGACAAATCAATGGATATTTTTAAGGCAGAGATAGATAAATTTTTGATTAGTATGGGTATCAAGAGTTATGGGGAGAAGGCAGGAGAATGGAGTTAGGAGGGAGAGATAGATCAGCCGTGATTGAATGGCGGAGTGGACTTAATGGACCTATCATTTTTGACCTTATGATGACCAGCTCTTCCACACCAGTATCCACCTATCACTTGCCAGATCTGGCCTCCCACCATTTCTTTAAACTGGCTCCTTGCCCCCCCCCCCTTACTTTCAATCTAGATGAAAGGTGAATGGCCTGAAGCATTGACAGCACATGTCCCTTCACAGATGCTGCCTGACCCATTGAGTTCCTCCAACTGCTCTCCTTATTTATATACAAATTCCAGCATTTCAAATCTCTTGTGCTAACAAAGTTATAATATTGGGAAAGCTATTATGATGAGTGCCATGAATGTCTTAGCAGATGCTTTCACAACGAGCAAAGTTCGAGAAAGCTGAGAGGTGACAATATGCTCCAGGATCTTCATATTAAAAAGGGAGTAAGTCAGCACTGATATGAGTGGATGAGCCCATTGATGGCAGTTTTGAAAAAAAAGATATTTTTCTCATATTAAAGAAGAGGAGTTTGTTATTTCACAGTTACATTTAAATGTGGTGTTGGCCAACCAAGCCTCGTACAAGATTTTGAAATGAGTGGCAAAATAAATGGAGGCAGTACACTAATTATTCAGGAAGGAACTGCAAATGCTGGTTTAAACCAAAGATAGACACAAAAAAGCTGGAGTAACAGTAGGTTAGACAGCATCTCTGGAGAATAGGAATGGGCAACGTTTCGGGTGTAGACCTTTCTTCAGACTGAGAGTCAGGGGAAAGGGAAACGAGAGATATAGACAGTGATACAGAGAGATATAGAACAAATGAATGAAAGATAAGCAAAAAAGCAACGATGATCAAGGAAAGGTGGAGCCCACAAAGGTCCACAGTGTGGGGAAGGTATAGTTTACTTTAGAGATATAGCACGGAAACAGGCCCTTCAGCCCACCGGGCCCGCGTCGACCAGCAATCCCCGCGCATTAACACTACCCTACACCCGCCTTCGTGGTCGCGAGGAGTTCCCACATTCTGGGTACTAGTCGCAGCCTCATGGTCACCACAAATTTTGCAACATGTTGAAAAATTAGTGGCGACTAGAATGAAGCTGCCATGGAGAGTAGCGAGAATTCTCGTTCCGTAGGTGGGTCGCCAGGAGGTCCTAGTGGGCTGCCAGGAGGTCGAAGGTTCTCAGAGGCTCTCGTAGGTTGTAGCCGGTGCTGACCAGTGAATTTCATTGGCTCCTTGGGGAAAAAAATGGTTAGCAGTAGTTTTCAGAACCAAGGATAACCGACCGGTAATGGTAAATATTCGCCGAACTTCACAGCGGTATATCTCTGGCGTATTAAAAGTTATCTCCACTCCTTCTTCCCCCTTCTCCACCCCCCCCCCCACTATTTTAAAGGACTTACAGTACACTGTGCTAGCCGTCTTAATTACAGCGCCAACCTTCCTGTTCATCGCGGTGTATCACCTTGACATTGCACCGTGTGAATTTTTTAGACAACGCTCCCCCCCGATTGCCCTGTCCCCTGCCTGCATAACGGGCTGGTGAAGGAAACAATGTGTTTGTGTGTGTGTTCAACTCTGACAGTCGCCGTCCCAGTTGCCAGTTTTTCAGGCAACTGGCGGCAACTTCACAGTTGCTAGCAACTAAATTTAATTTATTCCGAGGCTGCAGACAAGGTTGTCCTTTATCCCCGCTATTGTTTGCACTTGCAATTGAACCATTAGCTCAACGCGTGAGATTACATCCTGAAATATATGGGTATGAAACCAGAGATACTGAAAATAAAATCTCCTTATATGCGGATGACGTATTACTTTATATTACAAAGCCGGAAATTAGTATTCCAAATTTATTAAATTTAAATTGAATTTGGCTTATTTTCAGGATATAGTATTAATTGGAATAAAAGTGAACTTATGTCAATAATGGTAAATAACTTACATATATTACAACAATTTCCTTTTAAGATAGCAAACGAAAAAATCAAATATCTTGGAATTTATGTAACAAAAAGATTTGATTCTTTATTTAAATCCAATTTTCCACTTTTACTGATGTTACGACTCCCAAATGCAGGTACTTCAGAGCCGCGTAACATAGTCAAAAACCAGGGTCAAATTCAAGGAAATAGTCTTTTATTTAATTAAAACTCAAACCTGATTCAAACAACCCAGTCAAGGACAAGGATAAACTAATAAACAAAGATAACAGTGCTCCAGTCAGCCTCGCAATGGGCCGTCGAACTAGAGTCTCTAACCTGCCTAAATGGAAATAACCCTGAAACAAAATAGACGAAAACCCTCAGGTCAGCCCTTATCCGTCCCAATTCAATATTAATTTACAAATGTAGGTAATAATACACAAAGTTCTATGCCATGTGGCCAGGCCTCCTGCAGTTCAAACCACCATCTGTTCATGAGTCAGGGTCGACGAAGAGAGAGAGAATTCTGGGAGATTCTGGTATTTAAGCTTCCGATGAGTCACCCATCACCTGACGCAGCTTGGCCAATCGGGTACAGGAGCCCTTAACCGCTTGATTCCTGACTCCCAGCCACGGGGCCTGCACTCAGGAGAGAAACAAAAGAGTTAAGTACATAGCATTCACCAGAGGGGGGGGAAGTACCTAACACCCCCACCCAAAGATACTGAATAAGCTTCGGAAGAAACTATTCCGTGACAAAGGAACTTGCCAATACCCTTTTAGCAAGTCAAACTTAGACACAAAAGATGCACTTCCCACATGATCACCGCAATCCTCCATCCGTGGAAGAGGGTAGCAATCCGGCTTAGTTACAGCATTCACCATCCGAAAGTCTGTGCAAAACCTGTCGTCCCCATTAGCCTTCGTAGCTAGTAGACACGGAGAACTCCACGGACTACAGCTAGGTTCAGCAATTGCATGCTGCAGCATAGGCATCTGAGAAGGCACATCCAAGAACAGTGACCCATTTGACCCCACCAAAGCCAGCAGATCATCCCGCTGACTTTCAGACAAATGAGACAACCGCAAGGGAAGCGACTTCAAATCTTCAAAGTTGCACAGAAATCCCTGCGTCACTGCCACAGACATTCGTGACTCACACACATCACCACCCGTGTCAGGGGGCAGCACTACTTCAGGCAAAACTGGCTTAGACGCAGTCCGGTGAAACCGCTCGAGAGCTCCCTGGCTCTCAGGATGATACGCACTGGAGTAAAAATGCTCAAAATCCAACAACTTCATTACCTGACCAAAAACCTTTGACATGAAGTTGGAACCTTGGTCACTCTGCACCACCTTGGACAAACTGAACAATGACAAAAACTTAGTGAGATATTTCACAACAGTAAGGGCAGTAATGTTACGCAAAGGGACCACCTCCGGAAAGCGGGTAGACGCACACATAATTGTCAATAAAAACTTGTTGCCCACCCTTGTCCGAGGTAGAGGACCCACACAATCAACTAGAATCCGTTCAAACGGCTCCCCGACCACAGGGATTGGATATAAAGGTGCAGGAACAATCGATTGGTTCGGCTTTCCTGCCACCTGGCAAATGTGACAACACCTGCAGTGCTGCTTCATGTCCTTTTTCAACCCTGGCCAAAAAAAATTCCATAAGATACGGTCATACGTCTTATTAACCCCCAAATGTCCACCCAGAGGTCCATCATGTGCCAAACAGAGTATCTCGTCCCTATACCAACGAGGTTTCACAATCTGATCAACCACGCTCCAATCATCCTGCCCCGACATATCCAAGGGAGATCACTTTCGCATCAGTAAGCCATTCCTGAGAAAATACCCCTTTGCTGTGGAATCCATATCCCCCTCAGGTACCGCACAGATCCGATAAACCTTGATCACTCTTTTGCTCCTCAACCAGCCGGTCACGTGACAGCGACACCGGCACATTTTCAGACAAGACCCCATCTTGAGATGTGGAAACACCCTCCACAACACAGGATCCATCATCCTGATCCCCAAAAATGCTCTCACTCAGGTCCACTACATACTCAAACTTTGCCTGGCTCTTAGCCATAGCCCTCGTGACAGCACAAGCTGTGAAGACCGTCAGATGCTGCATAGCCAATATATCAGAACTCTGCACCATCAGAACAGCCGTCACCTCAGGAGTAATTAAAATTCTACCTCCTGCCAAGTCATTCCCAAAAATCACAGAAACTCCCGCAACGGGAAAACACGGCCGTAACTCATCAATTACCCGGCCTGAAACCAACTCGGACTCGAGACTCACGGTATGCAAAGGCACTACCGTGTCCTCCAACCCGAATCCTACCACAGGGACACTGAACCCAGCCGATGACTCCCCAGGAAACGGCAGTACACTATCCAATATAATGGACTGAGTAGCACCAGTATTACGCAAGCTGGATACTGGAACTCTATGACCCCCGTCCTCTAGAGAAACAAAACCTTTCATGATGAACGCAGAATAATTCCTACACTCATCAGACGCAGGCATCCCAGGAACCACAGGTGCTTTTTGTGTACCCACCAAAGCCACAGGCTTTGCATTTTTCCTTTGCAGGACGGGACACGACATTAAGATGTGCCCGCTCCCTTTATAATAGTACCACACAGGCCCTTCCTTAGACCTGAAATCTCCGTCAACCTTATCAGCTCGGACCTCCCCCTGTATTAATGACCTGACCCTTGCAGGCACAGAAACAGCTTTGGTACTGCCACCGGCGACACCACCATGATTAAACGGCCGCGCACCAAAACTATAGGATTGCTCAACAAACACCGTTTTATTAGTCAATAGATACTCATCTACTAACACCGCGGCCTTAGACACCTCCCGTTCCCTAGAAGAAACTCGGGAAGCATTCAATTCCATCTCCTGCAGCTCAAGGCATTTCATTTCAAGCTCTGATTGGAACAAGAGCTCTTTCTCTCTTAAGGCCCTCTCCTCATTTTTCATTTCAATCTCTAACTCCATCTTTTTCATTTCAAGCTCTCCCCTCAACACAGAATTCCTCAGTCACCAGAAGCCTACCAAAAAAAACCCCAAAACTGTCTAGGGTCCTTAAAGCTTAGGAAGAGCCCCCATTTTGTTATGTCTCCCGAATGCAGGTACTTCGGAGCCGCGTAACCAAGTCAAAAACCAGGCTCAAGTTCAAGGAAATAGTCTTTTATTTAATTAAAACTCAAACCTGATTCAAACAACCCAGTCAAGGACAAGGATAAACTAATAAACAAAGATAACAGTGCTCCAGCGAGCCTCGCAATGGGCCGTCGAACTAGAGTTTCTAACCTGCCTAAATGGAAACAACCCTGAACCAAAATACACGAACACCCTCAGGTCAGCCCTTATCCGTCCCAATTCAATATTAAAATTTACAAATGTAGGTAATAATACACAAAGTTCTATGCCATGTGGCCAGGCCTCCTGCAGTTCAAACCACCGTCTGCTCATGAGTCAGGGTCGACGAAGAGAGAGAGAATTCTGGGAGATTCTGGTATTTAAGCTTCCGATGAGTCACCCGTCACCTGACGCAGCTTGGCCAATCAGGTACAAGAGCCCTTAACCCCTTGATTCCTGACTCCCAGCCACGGGCCTGCACTCAGGAGAGAAATCAAAAGAGTTAAGTACATAGCATTCACCAGAGGGGGGGGGATAGAGGGGGGGGGAGAGGGGGGGGAAGGGGGGAGGGGGGGGGAAAAGAGGGGGGGGGGGTGAGAGGGGGAAGGGAAGGAGGGGGGGGGGGGAGAGGGGGGGGTGGGGGTGGGGGAGGGAGGGGGAACTCTTCCTGGAATTATTTACATTCCAGGGACAGAAATGTTCAGTTCCTTGATAAATGATATTGCAATCCACTTGTTCAAGGCTATTAGACTCTACAGTTCTGGCAATGTGCTTCATTCTCTGGGGTTTTTTTAAGCTCTTTGGCATAGTTTGCTCAGTGATCATACATAACAAATCATGGATATATCTCCAACGATGGATAACCTGTTTAACACTCCACTCATCTTTTTGATTTTCTATTTTTACTTTATTGCTCTCTATTTTTTCCTATCTGCGATAAAAACTAAAAAATGTATAGAAGTACAAACAAGACACAATTGTTAATATTAAGAATATTAAGAATGTATGTGACAAGTATATTCTTCTTTTAATATGTACTTACATCTAATAAAAATATTTAACAAAAAAAAAAAAAAAAAAATTCTCAAACCGGTCACTGAATAGCAACTTCTGCCTATACCTGTTCAAAGATCAATCCATTTTGGAGGACGTCTTTACTTTAGTACTTTTACTTTGGAGATACAGCTTGGAAACATGCCCTTCAGCCCACCGAGTCCACACCAACCAGCGATCACCCCATACACTGATACTATCCTACGATCTAGGGACAATTTACTGAGGCCAATATAACCTACAAGCCTGCACATCTTTGGAGTGTGGGAGGAAACCGGTGCTCCCAAAGAAGATCTGCACAGTCACAGAGAGACCGTGCAAACTCCATTCTGACAGCACCCGTAGTCAGAATCGAACCCTGGTCTCTGGCGCTGTAAGGCAGCAACTCTACCGTTGCGCCACTGTGCCGCCCCTAACCTAGAAAATAGGTGCAGGAGGAGGCCATTGAGTCCTCCGAGCCAGCACCGCCATTCACTGTGATCATCCACAATCAGTAACCTATGCCTGCCTTCTTCCTATACCCCTTGATTCCGCTAGCCGCAAGAGCTCCGTCTAACTCTCTCTTAAATGTATCCAGTGAATTGGCCTCCACTGCCTTCGGTGGCAGAGAATTCCACAAATCCACAACTCTCTGGATTAAAAAGTTTTTTTCTCATCTCAGTTTTAAATGGCCTCCTCTTTATTCTTAGACTGTGGCCCATGGTTCTGGACTCCCCCAACATTGGCAACATTTTTCCTGCATCTAGCTTGTCCAGTCCTTTTACAATTTTACATGTTTCTATAATCCTCTCATCCTTCTAAATTCCAATGAATACAAGCCCAGTCCTTCCAATCCTTTCTCATATGACAGTCACGCCAACCCGGGGATTAACCTTGTGAACCTACGCTGCACTCCCTCAATAGCAAGGATATCCTTCCTCAAATTAGGAGACCAAAACAGCACACAATACTCCAGGAGTGGTCTCACCAGGGCCCTGTACAACTGAAGAAGGACCTCTTTACTCCCATACTCAAATCCTCTCATTATGAAGGCCAACATTAGCTTTCTTCACTGCCTGGTGGACCTGCATGTTTACTTTCAGTGACTGGTGTACTCTTCGCACCTCTGCCTTAGCTCTTGTGTGTGCCCCAGCTGAGTACTGCGCACCCGTATGGAGTAGAAGTAGACATATTAGCCTGGTAGACACGAGCCTGAACAGCACCTTGCGCACCATCACTGGGTGCCTTCAACCTACTCCAGTCCGAGCAGCTCCCTATACATGCGGGCATTCCGCCTGCAGGGATCCAAAGGCAAGCAGCAACTCTGGCACTATCTCATCGTGCCATGGACCCAGATCACCTCCTCCATCAGGCTATCAGGAGAGAGCAGAGGCCACCCCAACTGAAGTCCCGTCACCCCTTTGCTCCACATGGAAAACTACTCTCAGCATCCATCCATCCAGCCAACTGAGACAAAAGCACACTGGATAGCTACCAAGTGGTCACAGGAGAGGAAGGCAACCTCATCACCAATACACAGCTACATCTCTTTACCAGATAAAAGCTGCCCAGGGTCCGACCTCCCCAGAGGAGCATGGGTGAAGCTCAACAGACTTCGTACTGGAGTTGGACATTTCAATGCCAGCATGTGGAGATGGGGGCTCCGCCAGAGCCCAGCCTGTGAATGTGGAGCAGAACAACAGACAGCCAACCATGTCATCTCCGGGTGCCCGCTCTACCACCAACCAAATGGAGCTCAGGACCTGGCAGACATTGATGCAGAGACAACAACCTGGCTGCTCAACACCTGGCTTGAGATCTAACTATTCCTTTGGTTTATGTTTCATTTACAAGAAGAATAAGAAGAAGAAGGACACCCAGGTCTCGTTACACTTCCCTTTTTCCTAATCTGACACCATTGAGATAATCATCTGCCTCCTTTTTCTTGCCACCAATGTGGATAACCTCACATTGATCTACATTATACTGCATCTGCCATGGATCTGCCCGCTCACTCAACCTGGTCAAGTCACCCTGCACCCTCCTTAAAATCTTAAAATGAGAACACATATTCGGTAGCACGGTGGCACAGCGGTAGAGTTGCTGCCCGACAGCGCTCACAGTGCCAGAGATCCGGGTTCGATCCTGGCTACGGGTACATGTCTGCATGGAGTTGGTATGTTCTCCCCGTGACCTGCGTGGGTTTCCTCCGAGAACTTCAGTTACCTCCCACACTCCATAGGTGTACAGGATTTCAGGTTAATTGGCATGGTATATAATGTCCCTAGTGTAGAACAGTGTTAATGTGCGGGGATCGCTGGTCGGTGCGGACTCAGTGGACCGAAGATTCCGCGCTGTATCTCTAAACTAAACTAAACTAAATGCCTATAATACTGAGGGAAGCAGCTTTGAAACTCTATTAACTGGTGATTTTTATGAGAAAGAAAATTTGGATTAACATTAATTCACATTGTTGACGGCACTGAGTACTGGTGTACTCAATAGTATTATGTGAAAGCACCACAGGTATTTTTCCTCTAAGTGTGGAGAAGTGGAATATTTCTACTTGGAAGTAGAAGCCATTCTCAAGCATATTAATGTCATCATCACAGATATCCTATGCTCTCTCTGCTATAATCCCACATTTAACACAACATCTGATAGGGGTCTCCTTCATCAATGTGATGTATATCATTGGAGATTTTATTTTCTGTTAAGAATCATTATGCAGCCAGGCAAAATTCTCACTCAATTACTGAAACTCGAAATGATTCACCAGGAAGGTCACAGCATAAGTGTTGAAATACATTTTCTTGCTCTACACAGTAAATGTACCTACAACTTGAGAATGTTTTTTTATATATATATCAAGGACACTTTTTGTTGAAGCTGTAACGTTACTAACATTGTTGGGTTTCCAGTGTTCATTCTCAGATATTTTCTGGGCTTGATGCAGCTCTAGAAATATTCCTGATACAGAAACTTTCATTTAAATCAACAATAAAAATACTCAATCTCGGAATGAATAGTGCCAATTAACACTAGAGGGCACTTCAGCTCGATCTCAAGGCTGTCCAAGAACTGTAGTGAAATGGAACACACAAAGCTGCACAGGAGCAATATTTTCCACTTACCTGAAGTATTTCAACAAATAAAATTACCTCATTCTTCCTATATTTTGAATTGGACGTGTTTTCTGCTGCAGAATTGCATTCAAGTTGTACTCCAACGTACCAAACGGAAAAAAAATGTTATATCCTCTTCTTGGCTTTCTGGCTCTGGAAAAGAAATGTATGAAAAAACCACCAGCTAATTAATATTTGCAAAAGGGGAACAAAAACACCTTTGGTCATACTTGACCCAACTCAACATGGTAGCTGCTTGTTTAATCATTTACATTCCAGGGACAGAAATGTTCAGTTCCTTGATAAATGATATTGCAATCCACTTGTTCAAGGCTATTAGACTCTACAGTTCTGGCAATGTGCTTCACTCTCTGGGGTTTTTTAAGCTCTTTGGCATAGTTTGCTCAGTGATCTTACACAGTGTTTACAGCATTACGTAAGGTCACAGCAGACCAGCTTCCACTTCACCAGAACATTCAAGCTGTAGTATGAATCTAGACTAGGTTTCAACCAGATTAATAGTGACGTAATGACACACTTAACTAGAGATCCAGGTGCGACTGCTGAGAGGCATTGATAAAATCTCTCTGAGCTGTGTTTATATGGCACTGACGTTTGCTGGCACTGGGCTTGTACTCACTGGAGTGTAGAAGGATGAGGGTGGGGGACCTCATTGAAGCCTACCGAATAGTGAAAGGTCTGGATAGAGTAGATGTGGAGAAGATGTTTCTAGTAGTGGGAGAGTCTAGGACCAGAGGGCGCAGCCTCAGAATAAAAGGACGTACCTTTATAAAGGAGAGAAAGAGGAATTTCTTTAGTCAGAGGGTGATGAATCTGTGGAATTCATTGCCACAGATGGCTGTGGAGGCCAAGTCATTTGGGTGCTTTTGCGGTGGAGATTGACAGATTCTTGATTAGTAACAGTGTCAAATGCTATGTGGAGAAGGCAAGTTGAGAGGGAAAGATAGATCAGCCATGGATGGAATATGGAGGTGACTTGATGGGCCAAATGGCCTGATTCTGCTCCTATGACTAACTAACTTGTGAAATTCAAACCTTTTCTGAAGAAGGGTCTCGACCCAAAACGTCACCTATCCATATTTTTTAATGGTTTTTACAGAGTTTTATGTCTGTCGTGTTGCTGCAAGTAGGAATGTCATTGTTCTGCTTCAGGACATATGACAATAAAGCACTCTCTTGATCTCTGATGCCATTCCTTTCAGGGTCAACAGCTAAGCACACTGTAGCTACATTTTGAACACGAAAACAGCGGCTGCAGCCTTTAAATTGCTGGGGCAAATTTGGAGATGCTCAAATATCACAAAAGACATTTTGTGAAAGCAGTCGGATTCATTTAGCAACCGCGACCCCTTTAAACCAGTACCAGTCACCACACCCATACCACATCCTGTCCTTTCACTCGCTTGGCTTCTTTAAAGCACTGTCTTGGTGTTACGTTGGGCTCCGTGTGTTGGTGGTGTGAACTGGACAATTCATTCTCAGGTCACTCGAGTGCAATGTGACTACAGGCCCAATGTTAAATTATTAAAATAACTCTGTTTTTGGAGCATTGACTGAAGCACTTTCGGAGACTGAATGGAGTATAGGAAATGAGTCGCAGTCCTCATGCCTGAATAAATTATGGAAATGAGGGATGGCTGGATAACAAAAAAATTATTCATCAGTCTTGTCCCCCCTCCTGCAAGTGGAATAAATAGTGTTCTGTTTCGTTCATTCATGAGCTGCGTTGTTTAGTGTCCTGTCTTCTGCTGCCTTTGCCTTACCCTGGCCTATCTTCCGATATTGCTGCCAGTGTTTGCGAGACAAATCTCCGCCTTTTGTGTTTGTCGCCAAGTTTGAGCTGATTTTTTTTTATCCCCCTCTCTCGGTCTCCTGCCATCCTAACGGCAGTCCCTCTGCTGAAACTCTCCCTTCCAACTGCGAAGGCGTCAGTCTGTCCAACCTGGTTGTTTAAAAATAGCAGTACCATGTGTGCTTTGAGTTTGAAATAATAGAAAAATAAATTTTAAAAGGGTCAATTGAACTCATTAGGGCCTCGTTAGAGGTCACCATTCAGCAATTACTGCGGGATTACACAGAAGAAAGGCACATTTAAAGGTCAATGATTTACAGCACAGATATGCCATAACCAAGCCGTATGAGATGTTCAATTTAGTTTAGTTCAGAAATACAGTGCAAAAACAGGCCCTTCGGCTCACCAAATTTGCACTGACCGGTGATCCCCGCACATTAACACTTTCCCGGTGATTCACACTAGGGACAATTTTACATTTCTACCAAGCCAATTAACCAACAAACCTGGACGTCTTTGTGGAAACTGGAGCACCCGGAGAAAACCCACGCTGTCACGGGGAGAATGTACAAACATCTTACCGGCAGCACCCGTAGTCAGGATCGAACCTGGGTCTCTGGCTCTCTAAGGCAGCAACTCCACCGCTGCGCCACTATGCTACCATCTTAAATTACAATTTGCAACACAGAAACAGAGCAACAGGTCTGCTCCAAACTCTATCATTACTACTTTTGTTCCATTCTCCCTTGTATGATTAAATTGCTTCCCCTTAAATGAACTCATATTATTTACTACAAAACTCCATGTGGTAACTCTTTCCACTTTCTACCTGTTCAGTAGCAGGAGAACAATATCTTTGGAAGAGTGAAAATCCACACAAAGTGCTAGAATAACTCATCGGGTCAGGCAGCACACCTAGAGAACATGGATTGGTGACATTTCAGGTTGGAACCCTCCTGACGAATATACTGCAATGGGACTAGGGATGGGATTAAATTTCTTCCGAGACAAAAAGTTAATAGAAGCATAGAAACCTTCCAGCCAGCGCCACCATTCAATATGATCATGGCTGACCATCCAAAATCGGTAGCCCGTTCCTGCTTTTTTCCCCATATCCCTTTATTCCATCATTGAAAGGTTGGAGCCAACTGAGCCTTTGGATCTGGCTGAAACAATGGAACACCAGTTCCTTCAGGGGAGAGGTAGTCTGAAGATTGGTGAACTTAGATAGACAGTAGCTGGGAGTGGGAATCATGGGTTTTGGAGGAGGATTGTTACCATCAGGTGATTGGAGGAATCAAAATCATTGGGACTCAAAACCTTTGGTTGAGCAGAGAGGTGGGATCTCCAGAGTGTCATGTGCATGAGACGAGTTGGTAGAAATGAGGACTGGAGTGATTAAAAAAAAAGTGACATGGCAGATAGGAAAGAGTCCCTTAATATCCAAAACTCTATACATTTATTTGTTGACTACACTGGGTGATTGACATTCCACAGCTCTCTTGTACAGAGAATTCCAAGGATTCACCTCCACTGGAGTGAAGTCATTTCTTTCTTTCTCACTTTTGACTGGTAGACCTCTTAATTTGAGATGGAAATCCCAGTTTTAAGGGGCTGTCCCATTTGGGTGACCTAATCCACGAGTTCTGGCGAGTTTGCCCTGGACTCATACTTGCAGCGTGGCCGACACAAGGTCGTAGGAGGTCTTTATAACTCTCCTTCATGCTCGAGAGCAGTCCCCATGTACTCAAGGCCTCAGCTAGGTCACGGCATATTTTTCAACCTGTTGAAAAATGCCCGCGAGTAATAAAAGGTCGCCATGGAAAATATCAATACTTTTTTTACTCATAGGTTTAATCGTAGTAGGTCATAATAGGTCGTAGTAGGTCGGCATGTTAGTCATAGGTAATCGAGGGTAGTCGAAGGTAGTCATAGATAGTCTTCATCATTGTCGAAGGGAGGTCGAAGGAGATTGAAGGAGGTCGTCTTCACTCTCCACTATTCAGTGTCCAATTTTCCCGAAGTTAGTTGTAGCTAGTCGAAGCTGGTCTTCAACATAGTCGAAGGAGGTCGAAGGAGGTCTTCTACATAGTCAAAGGAGGTCTTCAACATTACTTTTTTTCAAACTCTCCTAAACTCGCCAATTAGGTCGCCCAAATGAGACAGCCCCTTTAGGCCACCCTGACATAGGAAATATCACCAATATATCTAAGCTGTCAAATCCCCTGAAAAATGCCATGCTTCAATGAGGTCACCTCTCATCTTTCCAAACTCTAGTATACGTACAGTTTCCTTCTCACTTAACCAACATTTACTGAGAGTATATCTTCCTTGACCTGCAAAATGTGTCAGGTGTGCTCTCACCAGGCCCCTAGAAGATAATTCCAAAATGATGTCATTGGACTTGCAGTCAATTCTCTAGCAATAAAGGCCAACTTACCACTTACCTTCCCAATTGCTTGCTGTACTTGCACACTCTTTTTCAGAGATTTGTGTACAAGGACACCAAGTCCCTCTGAATGCGAACAATTTGTGATCTCACACTATGTGGCATCAGAGGTTCTATAAGTGCAATGAATAATGTTATATACCTGTGTGCAGCCTGAACGATCCCAGGCTTGCTTCATTGTCACCACAGGAAAACTAATTAATCTGTTCCACTGAGCACATCCAGCACACGTTTGAGCTAGTAATGCAAAAGCAAATTGACTGACATTGCTAATGTCACATATTTCAGTCTAGGATAACCTTGAGGTATAGATAGTCAGGGCCAGGACCGGTGACAGAATCACAGAGAGTGTGCTGTGCGGTCAGACACTCGGCTGCAACTAGTGCTATAACAAAACCTCTATCCCAGCCTGCCTCGAGTAGTTCATAGGGTGGCATGGTGACACAGCTTGTAAAGCTGATGCCTCACAACTCCAGGGACCCCAGTTCCACCCTGACCTCCAATGATAGACACAAAATGCTGGAGAAACTCAGCCGGTCAGGCAGCATCTCTGGACAAAAAGGAATAGGTGACATTTCGGGTTGAGACCCTTCTTCAGACCGAGAGTGAGAGGTGAGGTAAACTAGAGGTATGAAAAGGATCAGAACAAATCAGATCTCCAATGATGTCCGTGTGGAGCTTGTAAGTTTTCCTTGCATATTCCGCTTGGGGAGTCTGCATCCTTTGGGCTTGAACATTGAATTTTCTCAATTCTGTTAACCCTTGCTGTCTCCTCCCCTTCCCACCTCTCCCTCAGCCCTCGGGCCCTGGCATTCCCTCTATCTCTATCTCCCTCCCCCACCCTAGTCGCACTAGCTTCTCATTTTCATACCACAAACAGCTTACAATGGCTTGTTCCCTTCATCATCGATACTTTTTTGCATATCTTTCATTCATTGTTCATTATCTCTCCACATCACCGTCTATATCTCTCGTTTCCCTGATCCCTGACCAGTCTGAAGAAGGGTCTCGACCCAAAACGTCGCCATCTCCTTCGCTCCTTAGATGCTGCTGCACCCGCTGAGTTTCTCCAGCTTTTTGTGTAACCCAAGTTTTCCTTGCATGTGGTTTCCTCTGGCAGTAGGTTAATTTTGTGAAAGCAGTCGGATTCATTTTGCAGCCGCGACCCCTTTAAACCAGTACCAGTCACCACACCCATACCACATCCTGTCCTTTCTCTCGCTTGGCATCTTTAAACCCATAGCACATAGTGTGTAGGTGAGTGCGTAGAGAATCTGGGCAGAAATTGATGTGAATGTGGTGAGAATCAATGGGATTAGTGTCAATGCGGTTGCTCGATGGTCAGCAGAACCTTGAGCTGAAGGCCATATAACCATATAACCATATAACAATTACAGCACGGAAACAGGCCCTCTCGGCCCTTCCAGTCCGTGCCGACCATTTGTTTTCCCTAGTCTCATCTACCTGCACTCAGACCATACCCCTCCATTCCTTCACATCCATATACCTATCCACTTTACTCTTAAATGTTAAAATCGATCCTGCCTCCACCACTTCTGCTGGAAGCTGATTCCACACAGCCACCACCCTCTGAGTAAAGAAGTTCCCCCTCACGTTACTCCGAAACCTCTGTCCCTTAATTCTCATGTCATGCCCTCTTGTTTGAATCTTCCCTACCCTCAATGGAAAAACGTATCCACGTCAACTCTGTCTATCCCTTTCATCATTTTAAAGACCTCAATCAAGTCCCCCCTTAACCTTCTGCGCTCCAAAGAATAAAGACCTAACTTGTTCAACCTTTCTCTGTAACATAGTTGCTGGAACCCTGGCAACATTCTAGTAAATCTCCTCTGTACTCTCTCTATTTTGTTGACATGCTTCCTATAACTAGGCGACCAAAATTGTACACCATACTCCAGAATTGGTCTTACCAATGCCTTGTACAATTTTAACATTACTTCCCTACTCCTATATTCAATGCTCTGATTTATAAAGGCCAGCACACCAAAGGCTTTCTTTACCACCCTATCTACATGCGATTTCCACCTTCAGGGAACTATGCACAGTTATTCTAGATCCCTCTGTTCCACAGCATTCCTCAATTCCCTACCATTTACCATGTACGTCCTATTTTGATTTGTCCTGCCAAGATGTAGCACTTCACACTTATCAGCATTAAACTCCATCTGCCATCTTTCAGCCCACTTTTCCAAATGGCCCAAATCTCTCTGTAGACTTTGAAAATCTACTTCATTATCCACAACACCACCTATCTTAGTATCATCTGCATACTTACTTATCCAATTTTCCACCCCATCATCCAGATCATTGATGTACATGACAAACAACAGTGGACCCAACACAGATCCCTGAGGCACTGGTCACCGGCTTCCAACCTGACAAACAGCCATCCACCATTACTCTCTGACATCTCCCATTCAGCCACTGTTGAATCCATCTTGCTACTCCGCCATTAACACCCAAAGATTGAACCTTCTTAACCAACCTTCCATGGGGAACCTTGTCAAAGGCCTTACTGAAATCCATATAGACAACATCCACTGCTTTACCCTCATCAATTTCCCTAGTTACCGCTTCAAAAAATTCAAGAAGGTTTGTCAAACGACCTTCCAGGCACAAATCCATGTTGACTGTTCCTGATCAGACCCTGTTTATCCAGATGCTTATATATATTATATCTAAGTATCCTTTCCATTAATTTGCCCACCACTGACGTCAAACTAATAGGTCTATAATTGCCATGATTTGGTGCTGTATCACTCTCCCCATGATCAGTACAAGGTCACACAGCCCACAACCTACTCTGCCATTCCACTACTATTCCTACGTGCTGCTTCTTTTTTACCCTCTCACCCAACAAAGATCTATCTTCCTGTCAGTCTTGATAGATTCATGGTCTATGGTAGGAGTTTGGAGGAGAGATGTTTGCAGCTTCTTCTCTTCCTCGGCACTAGTCGATGTGACAGGCCAAGCCGAACACCCACTGATAGAGTTCATGAGGTGGGCACACAATAGCTTGCAACGTCACAATTTTGTTCTTCAATGAAGAGGCTCCAACCAGGCCAGGATGGATGTTCCAGATGCCTTGTGAGTGATGCCAGAAAGTGCTACAAAATACCTTACACAATGCAACCAAGTGTCGTTTTAAGTATCGACACAAAGTGCGGGAGTAACTCAACGGGTCGGGCAGCATCTCTGGAGAAAAAGGATGGGTGACATTTCGGGTCTGAACCTTCCTTCAAACAGAGAGTCTGAAGCAAAGGTCCCATCCTGAAAAACGTCACACATCCTCTTTCTCCAGAGATGGTCCCTGACCCGTTGAGTTACTCCAGCACTTGTGTCTATCTTCAGTATAATCCAGCATCTGCAGTTACTTTCTATACATCGTTTTAAATATCCTGGTTTTGCATTTTGTCCGTCCATTGGGACCAAGGGTCAGTGAGCATGTTTCAGGATTAATATATGTAAATCTACAAAGCAACAAGGTTCACAACTCGGCACAGGGTCCTAACTTTGATGTACACTTGAGGAGTCAGGAACTGCTTTCCTGGCATCTATGCTTGGGCCTAACTCGTTTCAACACTGACCGTGGCAACCAAAAGAGTTATTTCTTCTCAGTACCCAGGGGGTGCATCCATTAAAACACCCACGACTATTTTCCTACCATCATTACTTTGACAACCTCCCATGTATGCTGTTAAATAACTTCACCCTCGAGCCCAAAGATTAGCTTTGTTGCAAGTCATGAGAGGTGACCTCATCAAAACTTGTGCGAGTAACAATATTGCCATGACAGACACAAAAAGCTGGAGAAACTCAGCGGGTCAGGCAGCATCTCTGGAGGAAAGGAATTGGATAGGTACATTGAAAGGACAGGTTTGGTGGGGTGTGGGCCAAACACTGGTAGGTGGGACTAATGCCTGTTTTCAAGCAGTACCACTCTATGACTCTAAAGCATCTGGAACATCCATGTTGGCTAGATTGGAAAATCTTGATTGAAGAGCAAATTTGAAGAGTTGCAAGATATTGTATGCCAATCTCATAAACTCTATCACTCTGGCCGTCACATGGACCAGCGGTCAAGTAAGAGATTCCCCATGTTACAGCCAACTCGCCTGTTTCCATTTGCTCTGTGTATTTTTAGAGGAATTCAACAGGCTACAGCTCATTTCATGCACTGACGGAATGCAGAAGAGACGGGGATGAATTGCACTGGTGCAGCAATGTCATTGTCTGGGCTAGTGGCAGAGATTTCCAAAGTGGCCGTAATCTGGCCAAATCTGCAACTGACCATTCCCCCGACCTCCTCCTGCACCCCAGCCCACACAAGCATAAAATAATCTATGACTTCTGAAGTACCAAACATAAAGTGTCCCTCAATTTCTCATAGACTCTAGCATGTAGATATGCACCCAGAGGCTTGTTTGGCGTTTAGAGCAGTCTATTGTCCTGGGAATAATTTGTTGCGTTTATTGTGAGAATGCTTCCAAGTCACATTCTTGCCTTTGCAGATCATGAATCTTCTCCAGCATTGTACAAGGCAGGAAAGCAAAAGACACATTGAATGACTGAATGGGCAGACTGGGAGCCCGGAGTAAGAGCTGCCTCATAGTCTGCACTTTAATATATGTGCAGAATAAATAACACAATTGTAGCTGATAGAACAACTTCATCCATCTGCTTATATGGCTCTGGACTTGATGCTATTAAAACGGATCCACTCTTATTTCCAAAACCTGCCAAAAGCTTTATTGCTACCTAAGGATAGAGTAGTGTTTGATTTTCAGAGGAAAAGGTTTTAGCTGCATTGACAGAAATGTTACAGCTCATTTATCCTTGGGCAACCATTGACAACCATCACAATTACTCCATATACAATGAATGCGTAGTCGACAAATGTTGTAATGTGGCAGACTTACCCCTCCCATTTGATTAAGCCCTCTGTCCACAACAATGTGACCATTACAGACACCATAGATGCCTCATTATCTGCCTCCACTAACATCAGCTCGGTTTGGACTTTTTTTATCATCCCAATGCTGCATTCGGAGCTGTCACATATTTTTTAAAAAGCCCTTGTGTATCTAATGGTTTATTGATTTGTACTGTGCTACATCATGTCAACACATCATTAAAGGAATAACTTTTAACGTTGGTAAAATTATTAGAAGGAACAGTAATTCTCCTGACTGTGGCAGTTGAAGTAGCATGAAGTGGAGTTCAAAAGATGCAAAAACAGGACCATGCATGCAACATAATGTGGATATTAATCATAATGGAAATACTTCAGACTGCAATACAATGTTTATGTTTCTTCCCTTTAGTGGTGAATGGAAAAGTCCTCGGGTAAAATGGGGGTTACTTGGCACAATAATGCCGCTATTATGTTTCACGTAGAGTTATGCTATCAATTTAAAATAAATGTGATGCACATGTCCCAGGTGACTACCCTCCAGAGTTTCAGTGCCTAGCTCCACCAATTACTTTCTTAATGTGGCCTTGCTCCCACGACACATTTGGAACAGAAATCGCCAGGCACTAAGGTAATGCGACAATCCCGTCTATTTTTCTCCAATATCCATTATCTGTTTCTCAGCAACCTTTGTGACCATGTAAGTACCAGGACTGTATTCAGTTAAGCAGACAGAATTCTGTTTCCATGGTATATGTCCTTTGGTTATGGACTAAGGGTAACTGGTAAAGGAAAAATATATATATCCCAGCACTCAAAGGCATTTACCTCAGCAGGAGAAAGTGATGACTCTTGACTTTTCCCTTCATACTACAGCTGCACTGATAATGTCTGGTACTTCCGGAACACAAGGGGAAGCCTTGAGGAAGAGCTCCCTTTGTACAGCATAAGTCCCTTTGGGAACCCACAGCAAATTATTGAGCATATATGTAGAGAAATACTTGCAATGCTATCCTGTAGACGAAAGACGTCATATGCAAGAACTGAGATTCGTTTGCAATTAGCTAGAGGATCCAGTCTAACGTTAGTGCGGATTCATTGTGCCGAAGGGCCTGTTCCCACGCTGTATATTTTAGTTTTAGTTTTAGTTTTAGTTTTAGAGATACAGAGCGAAAACAGGCCCTTCGGCCCACCGGGGTCAGTGCTGACCAATGGTCCCCGCACATTAACACTATCCAACACACAATTAGGAACAATTTTCACATCAAGCCAAGTTACCGACATACCTGTACATCTTTGGAGTGTGCGAGGAAACCGAAGATCTCGGAGAAACCCCACACGGTCACGGGGAGAACTTACAAACTCCGTACAGACAGCCCCCTTAGTCAGTATTGAAACCGGGCTCCGGCCCTGCGAGCGCTGTAAGGCAGCAACTCCGCTGCGTTACCGTGCGTCTAGAATCCACGCAGAATTTATGGAAGTCGGCAGTCGGAACCTTGTTTTAACAGTTCACCTAAAGGATGATATTGCTGATAGTGCAACACCCCCTCGCATCTCACTGAGGCTTCAGCTCAGTGTCATGTGCTTTAAATCATCAGCTTGGATAGAGAGAGGTTGGGCAGGCTCGGACTTTCTTCTTAGGAGAGCAGAAGGCTGAGGGGTGATCTTATAGAGGTGTATAAAATGACGAGGGGAGTGGAGAGGGTGAATGCACTGTCTTTTACCCAGAGTTGGGGAAACGAGAACCAGAGGGCATAGGTTTAAAGTGAGAGTGGAATGATTCAATAGAAACCTGAGGAGCAACTTTTTTCACATAAAGGGTGGTGAATATATTGAAGGATTTGCCAAAAGGAGGTAGTTGAGGCAGGTGCAAGAAAAACATTTTAAAAATATTTGGTCAGGTGTTATGGAAGAAGGCAGGAGAATGGGGTTGAGAGGGAAAGATAGATCAGATGGCAGTCTAAACGTGAGGAGCCAAATGGCCTAATTCTACACTTCTGAATTTATGAAAAGGTCTGAAGGGATTATTGGCCAAATGTGGGCAAGTAGAACTAGCATAGAAGGGGCATCTTGGTCAAAATGGGCAGGTTGGGCCGAAGGTCCCATTTTTCCAGGCCCTGTATGCTGTGGGGTTTGCACCTAAAATCAGTCAAAATCAGGACCATGACCAACTGAGCTATAATCAGCACATCTATTTGCCTGTTGATGGCGTGAAGTTGACATGCGGCAAATTAAGCTGCCCATTCACAGCTTGTAGTATATTCCAGTTTAGAGATACATTGTGGAAACAGGCCCTTCGACCCATCGGTGGTCAGCGCAGGTTCAGTGCCAACCAGCGATCCCTGCATACTAAACCTATCCTACACACACTAGAGACAATTTACAAACATACCAAGCCAATTAGCCTACAAACGTGTACGTCTTTGGAATGGAGAAGGAAATCGGAGCTTCCCGGAGAAAACCCACACAGGTCACAGGGAGAGCGTGCAAGCCCCGTACAGACAGCAACCGTAGTCAGGATCAAACCCGGGTGCGAACCCAGGCAGCAACTCTACCGCTGCGCCACCTTGCCAGCCACCTGACACACCTAATCTTGAGTTGTTATCTGAACAAGCAGGAAATTGCTCGATTGACATCTACGAGAAAGCTAGTTGTTCGTTTTAACCAGATATGTTGATTACAAGCTTCAGAATTGCGATTCACAAAACCAACCAAAAGGATTATTTCATGAGCGCTAAACCGTGCTTCTCTTCTTTATCAAAAATATTTACACAAATATTAAAATAATATATACAGTACAGTAAAAAACAAAACAGAACCCACCACCATAATACACGACAAACGATAAACTATTAGACAACTATCTTGCACTCCTTGTCAAGGATGCATTCAACCCCCCCCCCCCCACCCCCCCCCTCCCCGGTGCCCAGCGGTCCCGGAAATCCCCCAGGGTGCCCCTGGAAAACCGTGCTTCTTGATGTGCAAGGTACCAGCCAAGGCATGCAGTTCACCTCAACTGTGGTCGGAAGGAATTGCAGAAGAATGACCAAACTGAATGAATACCGTGACCAGACCGCACCCAAATGATCCACCCACAGACTCCACTTCACCCTTCCATGGCAAGAGAGCAAACATCAAATGATGCAAGTCAATTGCAGGCCTTTTTTTTTGTTTAGTTTAGTTTAGAGATACATCATGGAAACAGGGCATTTGGCACACCGGGTCCGCACCGACCAGCATATTAACACTATCCTATGCACAGAAGGGACAATTTTTATGTTTACCGAGCCAATTAACCTACAAGCCCCGTACGTCTTTGGAGTGTTGGAGGAAACTGCACATCTTGGAGTAAACCCACGCAGGTCACGGGGAGAACGTACAAACTCCGTACAGACAGCACCCATAGTCGGGATCGAACCCGGATCTCCAACGCTGCACAGGTTGTAAGGCAGCAACTCTACCGCTGCGCCATCGTGTCACCCTTAACAAAGTTACCCTTGGTGGCAACTGTTGTGCGTTCACACATTACTGGTTGGGGCACCTAGCGGGGGCATGGTGGCGCATCAGTAGAGTTGCTGCCAGAGACCCAGGTTAGATCCTGACTATGGGTGCTGTAAGTTCGTAGTTTGTACATTCTCCCTGTGACCACTTGGGTTTTCCCCAGGTGCTCCAGTTTCCTACCACACTCCAAAAATGTGCTGGTTTGTAGATTAATTGGTTTCATTCAAAATTTGGTTGATGTGGGCAAATTGGGCAGAAGGGCCTGTTTCTACACTCTACAACTCTATGACTCCAAGCACTTCAAGTTATTTGTTAAAACACCCTGTGAACTTTGAAAACCCACAATACTGGGTGGCAATAACTTTTTTAAATTTCTTATCACGAAGGAGATGCAATTCTCTCCCGTATCATATCTCCCTTAGCAATGCGGCCTAACATCATGGAGCTGGCCGCCTCTGCTGGAGCCCGACTTCGGGACCTCCAACCGCAGGGAACCTGCGGGACTTAACATCGTGGAGCTGGCGATTACTGTCAGGAATGGACCCTCGGAGCTCCAACCGCGGGAGCCTGCAGACGTTAACATAATGGAGCTGGTGGCCCCTGGTTAGAGGCCAACTTCGGGAACTCCAGACCGCGGGAGCTTCAACCACCCCGATCGCAGGAGCTTCGATCGCCCCGACGCGAGGGCTTTGATCGCCGGCTGCGGGAGCTTTGATCGCCGGCTGCGGGAGCTTTGATCGCCGGCCGGCTGCGATCATCCAACTCAGTATCCCGACCTGCTACCCTTGATCGTCCTGACTGCGGATGGATTGACTTTATTGCCTTCCATCACAGTGAGGAAACTGGGGAATCTGCTGTGGTGGATGTTTATGTTAACTTTTAGGTAGTTGTCTGTTTTGGTGCTTTTTTTAGCAGGGCCGTATGGTAAATCGAATATCACTGTACTTTGTCAATTGGTACACGTGACAATAAAAGACCTTCGAAGCTTTGAACCCCTTTTGAACCTTTTGAACTTCTCAAGCGACCCAACTGGTCACTCGGGGCGCTGCACTGACAGCAGCCTCTGCCTGCAGCCCGTTTGTTTTTCAATCTTTTTTTAATTTTTAGTCAGTTTAAAGTTGTTTTTTGGAGGAATCTTTAACTTTTATATGTTGGGGAGGGGGTCAGGGTAACGGGGAAACTGTTTCCCTGTCGCGTCCTGGCGGGGATGCGACTATTTCTCTGAGTCGCGTCCTCGCCCCCCCACCTCGCGGCCTACCGCCTGGATTGGAGCGGCCTTTCCTGCCGGGGACCGGGAATCGGACCAGAGCTGCAACAGCAGCGACGCTGGATTCACTGCGGAGCGGGCGATGCCTACTTGGGTCGCCGTTGGGAGCTCCGGAGTGTTGGGCCGCTGCTCCAACATCGTGGAGCTGCCGTTTTGGAGAGCTTCCAACGCGGGCGGCGCTGACCGTCATCGCGGAATCCTGGGGCCCTTTGACGAGGGCTGCCAGCGTTGCATCTCCACCCGGCGCGGCTTGCGGACTGTGGGAGCCACGGTCTCCGGTAGGAGGTGGCCGACTCCGAGGTCCAGGCCGCTGAGGACGTCCCCCAGCCCTGACATCGGACTTAATCACCCCGGCGAGCGGGCCTGAACATCAGGCCGCCCGTCGCGGCGACTGCGGTGGTCTCGGGGAGGCCCCGACCATGGGTGAACAGTGGAGAACATCTGGGGAAGAGACTGACTTTGGTGCCTTTCCTCACAGCGGGAAACTTTGATCCTGCTGTGTGGGGATGTTTTATGTTGAATTCTATCTACTCTATGTTGTGTTCTTTATTTGTACTGTATGGCTGCATGGTGATTACATTTCACTGTGCCAATTGGCACACGTGACAAATAAATGTATCTTGTATCTTGTATCTTGTAGATCTCATAATGCCTTCAAAACTTCCCCTTAAAACAGGACACAAAAAAACAAAGTAGTACACAGTATTCCTAACTCTGTTGTGAGTGTTCACCAAACTCATATGTGCAGCCAAAAGCACCAATTCATGGGGAAGGGGGAAAGATGAAGTGCACAGTATCTATCGATGCATAGGCCATTTGGCCCATCTAGTCTACTCCGTCATTCAATCATGGCTAATCTATCTCTCCCTCCTAACACCATTCTCCTGCCCATAACCTCTGACATCCGAACTAATCAAGAATCTATCTATCTCTGCATTAAATATATCCACTGACTTTCCCATCACAGCCTTCTGTGTCAAAGAATTCCGCAGATTCATCACCCTCTGACTAAAGAAATTCCTCCTCATCTCTTTCCTAACAGAACGCCCTTTAATTCTGAGGCTATGACCTCTGATCCTAGACTCCACATCCACTATATCCAAGCTTTTCACTAGTCTGTACATTTCAATGAGGTCCCCTTTCATTCTTCTAAACTCTAGCAAGTACAGGCCCAGTGCCATCATAGGTTAACCTACTCATTCCTGGGGTCAAAAACTGTCCCTAGTATGTGTAGAGTAGTGTTAATATGCGGGGATCACAGGTCGGCGCAGACCCGGTGGGCCGAAGGGCCTGTTTCCATGCTGTATCTCTAAACCAAACTAAACTAAACTAGATAAGCTTTCTAGTTAAATAAATAATGCCAAACATAAGATAACATAACATGTGTATGATAGAACCGCAATTGCTGGTTTACCCCTAAGATAGACAGAAAAAGCTGGAGTAACTCAACGGGACAGAGATAAGAGAAGAATGGGTGATGTTTTTTGGGTTGAGACCCTTCTTCAGACATATGGTATATTAATTCCACTATAATACATAATTAAACATAAGTACAATATGTCAGTAATTTAAATAAATACGGAATGGAATGTTTTTGGATGACTTTACAATTAAGATATTTGCAAATGAAAGAACTTTGCCAATGATTATTAAATCAAGTATTAAATCAAGTATGTGTGGGAAAGAACATGTATTGTTTATCACAATAGAACTGTTTGCTAATAATCATACCATTTTATAATGGACACAGAAGTCAACTATGTCTGTTTTTTCATTTTAACAATGTCATTGACACAAAATCTAAACATGAAAGCTTTTGATTAACTTGTAAACAGAAAAAAAGGATATTTAAGAACAGAAAGTGGCCAATTAGCCAGAGGAAAATATTGTCACTGTGAGAAATGCAAACAATTTATCTCATGAAGGTGAGAGGGGAAAGATTTAATAGGAATCTGAGGAGTAACTTTTTCACAGGGAGAGTGATGGGTATATGGGCAGCCAGAAGAGACAGTTGAGGCAGAAATTATAAAAACATTTAATAGACATTTGGACAGCTACATGGATGGGAGCGGTTTAGAGGAATATGGATGAAATGCAGGCAGGTAGGACTAGTGTAGGTGGGGCATCTTGGTTGGCATGGGCAAGTCGAGCCGAAGGGCCTGTTTCCGCATGGTCTGACAATGACTCTAAACACCTTTCTACCAATGGCTTAATTAATTACATCTATACCACCCAGTGTGCAGAATAAACACTGTACATAATAATTCTTCCTTGTGTCATTTCCTTTTATTTAACTGAGTCCTTACAGTTTATTACTTTTTTTTAATAAAGTTCATCAAAGTCAACTGGAAAACTTTATTTCCAAATGTAATCCAATTGAAGATGGTTAACATCCCTTCATACATTATTCAAATCTGTGTTTATCTGGTGTAGCGGACTCTCCCAAGGCCAGTCATTTTCTCCCAGGGATGATGATCGACACATATTTCAATACAGGTCAATCAAAGTCCTTAAAGCCCTGTCTCATGGTGCGAGTCCACCCACGAGTGACCCCAAGTGAAAGAAAAAAAACAGACTCGTGGTTATGGACGAGATTCCAAGTTTATGTTCAAGTGTTTAACCGAGTTCCCACGGGTATGTCATTTCTGCGATGTTCCAAGTTCCTCTCCCGAGTTACCAAGTTCCTCTCCCGTTACTCTTGAGCCAACTGTGAATGAAGGTATGTTTTATTAAGCAACAGAGTTAAAGAAGACATCTCCATCCTGCTGCTTTGAGTTAAAGATAAATTCAGCGCGGCCGCATCTATTGATATGACCTACAAAGGGAAAATGCGCACCGTCCAGTGCCAGAGCAGTTATACTTATGATTTGTTTGAAACACACATCACGTAGTTAGAAGACCAGCGGGCGGAGGTTTGTTATATTTTAATTGAATTTACTGCCAGGTCTACACACTGCGGGGAGACGGGAGATGAAATCTTTGAATGTGGACGGATGTCTCCGCGCCTGCTTGTTCTAAGCGGAATATATTTTTAGTTGCCTTATTTATTCCTTGTTTTTGTTTATTCGCACACACTTGTCGTGTGTGAGGGTGTGATAAGTCCACGCCGGGTGTCGGCCGGCCGGCCCCATCTGCTTTTCTTTCACATCAGTTGCACGTCAGATTGTTGGGAGACGGAGCTCAGGGTTCGCCTCCTGAGCTGCTTTGGTGCCCAGGCGTAAGTTGAGGTGGAGGGAGGTTGGGGGGGGGGGGGGGGGGGGGGTGCGCGGGTGTCATTAATCTGTCTGGGGTGACCAGGCTCTTGGGTTAAGCTAGGATAATTCTCTGCAGGACGATCTTAGTGCGGGAGACAAGAGTAGGAGAGGTGTACTGACTGTGTGGGCAGACACTTTGGTAGTGATTGCCCCCCAGTCTCAAAAGCCGCTGTGTCTCCCTGTCCCTGGGATAGCAGGGGGCGATCAAACAGCACAATACCCCCCTCCCTCTCCATGCCAACATGAAGGGCAACGATCCCAAGGCTTTAGACGGAAGGCAGATGCAACAAGTTGGAGTAACGGGCCAGGTAACATCTCTGGAGAATGTCGATAGGTGACATTTCGGATAAGGGCTCATCTTCTGAAGGAGGATCTCGACCTGAAAAGTCACCTATTCCTTCTCTCCAGAGTTGCTGCCTGACCTGCCAAGTTACTCCAGCATTGTGTGTTGGGCATCAAACAAACCGTCGTCCAGTCGTTCTGCTCGTTTTCCAGATCGGCTAATTATACATTTGTTCCCCTGATTACACCACCCCTCTCCTCACTTCTACCACAGTTGCACTTACATAACTGTAACTTTGACTTAGTAATGACTATACTAACTAATCTATTTATTTGAAATGCCAAGCAACATATTTCCTACTGCTTCCCCTAATTCCCATTCCTCGAGAAAGGGTTGAAGCATTAACTTATCACAAAAGGTCACAAAGTGTTGGAATAACTCAACGGGTCAGGCAGCATCTCTGGAGAAAATGGATAGTTGACGTTTTGGGTCGGAACTCTTCTTCAGAGCCTTTAGTTTAGTTTAGATACAGTGTGGAAAGAGGCCCTTCGGTCCACCGACCCCATGCTGACCACAATCACCCGGACACTAGTTCTATCCTACACACTGCGGGGCAATTTACAGACGACAATTAACATACAACCCTGCACGTCTTTGGAATGTGGGAGGAAACTGGAGCACCCGGAAAAAATCTACGTGGTTACTGGGAGAACATGCAAACTCCGTACGGACAGCACCAGTCGTCAGGATTGAACTTGGGTCTCTGGCGCTGTGAGGCAGCAACTCTACTGCTGCGCCGCCAGTGTGACATTCCAAGTTTTAGAATTAAGTTAGCCGCTTACAAATCCCATTCTCTGCCCAGCGTGGAGAATCATGAATTGCCAAGACACAAGGCACTGTAGATATTGGTTCCTGCTTTAAAAATCATGAATTCAAAGTTATCTATTCAAGAATAATGTAGTGTGGTTCGTGGGATTTGTCCATACTCAACTTAAAATTGTCCATAATCTATAACTTAAAGTTTTTTTAAAGCATTTAGTGAAACTGCAGATTGCGTTCTGTTCAGGTTCAGTTTCCTGGGTCCAACTCAGAGAGAAGTCTCCCCCCTTTCCTGGGTTAATCGCTCCACTGTTTATAATGCTCTCTGCATTATGAAGTCCTCGACAGTGAACCCCATGGGCAATCACTACCAAAGTGTCTGCACTTGTCAGTACACTTGTCTCCCGTACTAAGTCACCCCAACCACCTCCTCCTCCCTCCTCCTCCCCTTCCCTCCTCCCACACCGCCCCCTCCCCCACCTTTCCCTCCCAACACCAGTCCCATCCCGACCCCCTGGGAAACTAAAGGGAGCGACAATCAACTGCCACGGATACAAATAATGTCACACACAAGAAAGGGCAGATGCTGGTTGACAAAAAGTGAACACATGGTGCTGGTAAAATTGGGAAATGTCATCCTGTCACCCATTCCTTCTCTCCAGAGATGCTGCCTGCCCTCTGAGTTAAAGAGTGCCCACGGTAAACTCACGAATCACTAAGGTAAACACACGGACCACTATGTTATTACAACGAGTTTAAATGTTTCAATTTTAACTTGAACTGTAAATTTGACTCGTGGAAAATCTCAAACATGTTTGAATTTTTTCACAAGTTAACAAGTTTCACGGGTTCCTGCCGTTAGCGCCACGAGTCGCTAAGTTGCGCGCGCGAGTTCCGACGTTCCCGCTGCGTTAATTGTACGTGATTACCGCGAGTGAAAACTCGGGGTCCCTCGTGGGTCAACTCGCACCGTGAGACAGGGCTTTTAAATAGTAAATCATTGACTTCTTTACCATTACCAACTCAGCTAGTTTGCATTTTTTCATAGCAATCACACATTGGTTTGCTTTTATTTTACTATTTTTCTACATTAACCACAAAATCACCAGGTCGCGCCGCAGTGGCTGTCTCGCCAACAGTCTGTCTTGTCCTTTTCTTAGTTGTTGTTTTTTAGTATGTGTTAAATGTATTTTTAGTGTTCTTCAGCTTTGTCTTATGTTGGGGGGAGGAACCTTTTAGGGATGTGATTTTTTTCCATATCGTATTACCGTTCGTAACGTGGCCTAACATCGAGGAGCTGGCGGCCTCTTGCTGGAGCTCCAACCGCGGGAGCCTGCAGGACTTAACATTGTGGAGCTCGCAGTCCCTGTCGGGGATCGACCTTGGAGCTCCAACTGCAGGAGCCTACGAACTTTAACATCGTGGAGGCGAGCTCACAGTCCTTGGTGAGGGACCGACTTGGGGTTGGACCGACTCCAACCGCGGGAGCTTCGACCGCCCCGGCGTGGGGGCTTCGATCGTCGGCTGCAGGAGCTTCAATCGCCGCAACTGAGGATGGTTCTGCTGCCCCATCCACGGGAGAAAAAAGAGTGAAGAAGATCAGACTTTATTGCTTTCCACCACAGTGTGGAATGTGGGGAATCCGCTGTGGTGGATGCTTATATTAACTTTTATGTTGTTGTGTGACGTTGCTTTTTTTTAGTATGACTATGGTAAATTGAGTTTCACTGTACTTTAATTGGTACACGTAACAATAAAATATCCTTTGAACCCTTTGAACCTTTTGAACCTTTGAAAATCTAAAGAATGTGCAGGGATCTATAGGAGTCACTGCCTCAAAAAAGCAGGCAGCATCATCAGAGCTCCACACCACCCTGGCCACACACTCATTTCACTCCTACCCCCAGGGAGAAGGTATAGAAGCCCGAAAACTGTAAAGTCCTGGTTCAGGAGCAGCTTCTTCCCAACAACCATTAGGCTACTAAACACAACAACCTCCAAATAAGCTCTGAACTGCACAGACTTGGGGATATTGTTTTATGTCTTAAAATATTATATGTTATATAATTTTATTTAGTTATTTACGTGTGTGTGAGTGTGTGTGTGTGTGTGTGTGTGTGTGTGTGTGTGTGTGTGTGTGTGTGTGTGTAATATATAGATATATAATTTTATATAGATATATATAAATATTAAATATATGAAATATTAGATATATAATATAATGTATATATAATATTTCATATTATACACAATATATATATAATGTGATAATTTGAATGTTTGTGTATATTTATATATGCGTGTGTGTATATTTATGCGTATGCATATATTTATGTATATAAATATGTATATGTATAGATATACACATGTATATAAATATACACACACACACAAACATATATATATATATATATATATATATATATTTCATATATACACATATCTATTGCAAGTAAGAATTTCATGGTTCTGTTCCGGGACATATGACAAGATGACATGAAACACTCTTGAATCTTGACTCCTAAAACCCTATCCCGTCCAACGCCTGTCCCATTTACTGGCCACTTTTTCTTGAGATTCTATAAGCTGGCATTTGCCAGTTGATTTTTTGCTTGCATTGATCGGAACTGCTTCCTCCCGTTTTCTTGCTCACGTCGTTCCTTGCTCCTTGGTTGCAATCTTAGCTATGCTGACTCCAGTGGCTCAACAGGTTGCACTCTGTCCTTTGAGTCCGAGGGTTGAGGGATTAAAACTCATTCTGGAGGCTTCAGTTTACGAGTCAGGTCTCCCGTTCAAGTACTGGGCTGAGTAAGTGTTACACTCTCAGAGCTGTCATCTTTCGGATACATTGTTAATCTGAAGTTCTGTCGGCTTCTTCAGTCGAACATAAAAGATCTCTCACCACTATTTCGGAAAAGAGCAACTGCGTGATCCCCAGTATATATCCTTCAATTAATCGCATTATCTGAACATCATCACATTGTACCCTGTGGCAACCTTTCACGCTACATCACAAACGAGAGGGCACTTAATAAAGTTATTCATTGGTTATAAAACATTGTGGGAAGCCACATGACCTTGAACAGTGATGTAGAAAGGCAACACTTACCTTTTCACCTATAAGTTTTGGTTTTAGTTTAGGAGATACAGAGCAGGTCCTTTAGAAGATATATAAAAGTGTCATCAAAAGATTGGATGCTCTCTACCAGTGTGGAAATGACAAAGACCAGAGGGCATCGCTTTAAGGTGAGGGTGCAAAGTTTAACAGAGATGTGTGGGGCAAGGTCTTGCCTGGATAGAATGGATGTTGAGAGGGTGTTTCCACTAGTGGGAGAGTCTAGGACTATAGGGGCATTCCTTTAGCAAGGAGATGAGTAGGAATTTCTTTAGTCTGAGGGTGGTGAATCTGTGGAATTCATTGCCACAAAGGGCTGTGGAGGCCAAATCAATGGATATTTTGAAGGCAGAGATAGACAGATTCTTGATTAGTCAGGGTGTCAGGGATTATTGGGAGAAGGCAGGAGAATGGGGTTAGGAGGGAATGATAGATCAGCATTGATTGAGGTGGAGTAGACTTGAAGGGCCGAATGGCCTAAATCTGCTCCTATCACTTATGAACTTATGAAACAGAGTAAGGCAGCAACTCTACCGTTGTGTAATGAGAAAGGGGAAAATTGCTCATCTTCTGGGAATGGTGATCATATATGAGAGAAACTTCTATGAAAATTACAAGTGATTTATTCAGTCTGAAATGAAGAACTTAAATCTAAAAATAGCAAAATACAATAGGGCTTGTCCCACTTTCACGAGGTAATTCACAAATTCTCACGAGTTTTCCCCTGATTCAAACTCACAGAATGTTCGTAACGAGTCCGTAGGAGGCCGGAGGAGTTCGTAGATATATCGTAGCGGCTCGTTATGCTAGCCCTAGGTACTCGTGGCATCAGGTAAGTCGGGGGGGGGTTTCCGGCGAGTAAAAAAATAGTCGGGATGAAGAAAATTGCACCTTTTTACTCGTCGTTAGTTCGTGGGCAGACCGTAGTAGGCCGTGAGGGTAGTTGTAGGTAGTCATGGGTACTCATAGATATTCGTGGGTACTCGTAGCTCGGAAGCTGGACAGAGAAAAAAAGGTGAGTGAAAAGAAAAGCTTAAGTCAACATCAGCACGTAACCTCTGTCACTCCAGTTCATGAGCATATTCATGGAAGGTCATAGGAGTTCGTAGATTACCAAAATCGTGATTTTTTTTTTTTAGGTCCTATAAACTCGGCAGAGGTTTTGGATTAAGTCGTGAAAGTGTGACAGGCCCTTAAGCCACGAAAAGGGAGCTAACTGTGAAACTACTTTAATTGGTTCATAGAGTTACACAGCCACCACCAAGTTGTCAATACATACAATCACATCTTTTGCTATTGTTTCTGTTTCTGTCTAGATTGTGAGGGTCACACAGACCATGTCAGCTAAAATTGAGTTGTCAGATAAATTAGCAGCACAGCAATCCAAACACGTCGAAAAGGTGATAGGTCATAAGGTCATATGTGACAGGAGTAGGTCATTAGGTGATTAGGTCATTCGGCCCATCATGTCTACTCCACCAATCAATTGTGGCCGATCTATTTCTTCCTCCTAACCCCATTCTCCTGCCTTCTCCCCATAACCTCTGACACCTATACAGTTCAAGAATCAATCTATCTCTGCCTTAAAAATATCCACTGACTTGGCCTCCACAGCCTTATGTGGAAAAGAATTCCACCACACTAAATAAATTTATCCTAATCTCCTTCCTAAAAGAACGTCCTTTCATTCTGAGGCTATGACTTCTAGTCCTCGACTCTCCCACTAGTGGAAACATCCTCTCCACATCCACTCTATCCAAGCCTTTCACTACTCTGTATGTTTCAATGAGGCCCCCCTTCATTTCTTCTAAACTCCAGCGCATATTGGCCCAGTGCCAACAAACACTCATCATATGTTAACCTTCTAATTCCTGGAAAAACTAGTAGATGTTCTCAAAGATGATCCCAAACAAGTCTGGGAATGCCCGGTGGTGTCTGGGTTTGCTGAGCAAAACAATGCAATAGTTTGGAGGACCACCTGTGGACCCTACCGCAAGTACTGCAAAAACTGGGTGCATAACAGGCTAAGTGTGGTTCAGCCTGATTGAATGGGTGAACGATTAGCTCACAAGAGGGGGAAGGGGGGCATGGCACGGTCTGAATGAATGAGAAACTCCATAAAGGACTGTGTTTGGCGCCTTTCCAGAGAAAGAGAGAACCCCAGCCTTGGACCATGTCTCAAGGGTGCCAGGTGATCCACAAAAAGTCAACACACGCTTTGCTGCGTACTCGGGGTTTGCGAGGATGTGTACATGGATACGCGAGTCTATGTGCCTTAGTTGGTAGTGTAATAAAATGCCTTGCTGAACAAACTCTGTTGTCTGAATCCGGTGATTTATCAAATGCAAGACTATCTAATTTATTAAAGTCAAGAGTCAAGAGAGTTTATTGTCATGTGTCCCAGACAAAGAACTACTTCTCGAATGCAATTGGTGTTCCCGATGTGGCCTTCTTTACATCAGTGAGACCAAGCATAGACTATGCAATTGTTTCACCAAACACTTGCGCTCGGTCCGCCAAAGCCCACTGGATCTCCCGGATGCTAACCCTTTGAACTCTCCTTTCCATTCCCACAATGGCCTTACTATCCTGGGCATCCTCCATTGTCAGAATGGAGGAACAGCACCACATATTCCAGTTAGATAGCTTAAAATTTAATGGCATTAACAATGAATTCTCCAATTTCAGGTAACTAACCAATACACCTCCTCTCCCCCCCCCCCCCCCCCCCTCCGTGCCACACCTGGACATTCACCCATTTCTCCCACATTCCTCGCCTTATTTCCCCTTCCTCCTGTTCCATTCTACCTATATCCTAAACTGTGCAACTCCACCTCCTTCTTAACCGTACAACTCCTCTCTCTTCTGTTATGGGGTAGCCTGACTGCCCCCTCCAATCCCCTCCCCCATCTTTGCACATCCCAAATCCTGGACTTTCCACCCGTCACTTTAATTTAGTATTTCATTTATCCTGTTGTGTCTTATGACTGTTGGCAGGCCAATTTCCCTCCAGAGATAAATAAAGTTCTATCGTATTGTATATCCCTTCCTCTAGCTGCACATTTCATGCCTCTTGTTCATTATCTCCTTATCTCATTATTTTCTATCTTTTAATTCCCTGGCCAACTTCCATCCCTCTCCCAATCAAACCCTCCCTCACCTGTATCCACCTATCACTCGCCTGTCCTGCTCCTTTCTTCCAGCTTTCTGCCACCTACTACAATCAGTCTGAAGAAGGGCGCCAACCAGGCACGTGCCGTCAGGGTAGGCAAGGTAGGCACTGCCTACCCTGACTAAAATTATAAAATGGTAATTAATTAAATATAAATAGTAAAGGTATGGGAGAATTATGCCTACATAAGAGATCAATCTCTTAGGTAGGCATAATTCTCCCGTGCCTTTCATCCACAGTACATGTTACATGCAAAAGTATATCCAACTCACGTGCCATCGATGCTGCTTCAAGCCTTCAATGACAATGGTCTATAAAGCCAGCTGAAATTCTGCCTTTGCACCATGGGGAGCGTGCATGTGCTGCGCAGCGTACTGTGCATGCGCAGCGCAAGTTTCTTGGCGGGATTTTCAAACATGGATTGTCATTATCTTAAGAGTATCTTAAGAAACAAAGAGAGAAGAATGGAGTTCGCGTACATACGATGTGGTAAGTAAATTTCTTAGAGCTATATGTTTTTAAATACTTTATTAGGAGAAATGGCTTTTGAAGACAAATCACTTTCTAAAAGTCGACTGACTGCCTACTGGAGAGGAGAACAATCTGTGCATGCGCGTTTTCAAGATTTTTTTAAAAGCCGACTGACTGACTGCCTACCCTGAGTAATTACTCAAGGCACATGCCTGGCACCAACACAAAACGTCGTCTATCCATATCCTCCAGAGATTCATTCTGACCCACTGACATTCTCCGGCATATCGAATCTTTTTTTATAAACCAGCATCTGCAGTTCCTTGTGTGCTGTAGTTTGTCAAATTGTATGTATCTTTTTTTGATTCGTTTCCTTCTAAATTATGAGAATGAACATATACCTGGCGGGTGGATCAATCTTTCTTCCAACATAAGAGAAGAGCAGATATTGTGCATGTTTCATCTCTAATTAACATTGAATTCTCCAATTTCAGGTAACTAAGCTGAATCCTATTGTTAAAGTTGCTGACTTGGGTTGGGTGATCCACAAGTAGACTAATTTCTAAAACAATGGGGTTTAACATTGGGCTGCATTGTTGCAATCGACAGACCAACTGTTATGGGAGTAACAGTTACTTTGCTGAACACTTCCGCTCAGTCTGCCTAAACATACCTGATCTCCCAGTTGCTAAACACTTTAACTCCCTCTCCCATCCTCATTCTGACCTTTCTGTCCTTGGCCTCCTCCACTGTCAGAGTGAGGCCCAGCGCAAATTGGAGGAACCGCACCTCATATTTTGCTTGGGCAGCTTACACCTCAGCTGTATGAATATTGAGTAATCTAACTTCAAGTGCCCTTTGCTTTCCCTCTCACTCCAACCCTCCCCCTTCCTAGTTCTCCGACCAGTCTGACCGACCCCTGATTACATTTTATCTCTGTATGCTTCGTTGTCACCTTCTTCTAGCTAACAATGATCTATAGTACATTTTCCTTGATCCCCATCTCCTTTGATGTTTTGTTTTAACACCTTATCCTTCCTTGTCTCTGTGTCTGCCTCACCCCTAACTTTCAGGTCTGAAGAAGGGTCTCGACCCAAAATGTCACCCATTCCGTGTATCCAGAGATGCTGCCTGCCCCGCTGAGTAACTCCAGCATATTGTGCCTATCTTTGGTGTAATCCAGCGTCTGCGGTTCCTTCCTACACACTTCTTTCTTTCCATTGGGTTTGAGAAATGGGCAGATCAAAAGGATCCCTTGCTAAGCATTGAGCTGCCAGCCTTATGATCACCACCCAAAAGTGAAACTGGGTCCCTTTCAATGCCACAGTGGGCTTAAACAGTTTGTGCGTTGGTAGATGATGTTCACTTTCAGAAATTGAAACTGTCTCTGTTTTTTTTTTTGGCACACCTAGATTGCTGAGTGATGAAAGAATTCAGGCTAAATGAGATGCTGGGAAGAAAAGAGATTTCGGGATCAGGGTGGGACTGAATGGGGAGGAGGAAGGGGGACGTCATCATGGAGGGATGGTCTTCAGAAGAAGAATGGAGTTGCTGGAGATGTGGGTGGAGTTCAAGAAAATCTGGTTTTAGCCTATTTGTTTACATTGGTGAGCCACATTAGATCCATGCTGTTGTGACCTTTATAGATGTCGGTATTGATTTTGTTGCCCGGTAAGTGGGAAATCATCTGATAAATAGAGCATGGAATGGAAAAACAAGAAATTATCCATTATGTCTGGTAAAGTGAAAAAAGAAGCATATTAGTTTAATGGTAAAACAGACTGTGGAGAATGCAGAGGGATCTTGATGATGCTGTTCATGGTAGACAAAGCCTACTGCATCAGTAGTTAGGGAAAGTTAATAGAATGTCATTAATTATTGCTAGAAAAAAAAATAAATGTAAAAGCACGGTGTTAATGCTACAGTGATATGAGCATTGGTGAGACTACACTGGGTTTACTGTGTTCTCTAAACTTTAGAATACTGAGATAGGGTAGATGTGGAAAATAGGGTAGATAGGAGTAGATGTGGAAAATACCTTTTCACTCATGAGAGAATCTTGAACTAATAGGCACAGTTTAAAAACAAAGGGTTGCCTATTCAAAAGTGATGAGACAAAAGAAAATCTCTCAAAGGGTTGTGAGTGTTTGGAACACTGCCTCAAAAGAGGGTGGAAGCAGATTCTGAGTATTTTTATGGTAGGCCCTTGATCAACATGGAGATGAAAACAATTAGGAGGGGTGTGCAAGACTGCAAAATGGAGATTAATATCAGGTCAGCCATCATCTTATTGAGTGGCAAGCTTAGCGTGGAGGGACAAATGACATTTCTGTTCCAGAGGTAAACTTCCATATTTTGCAGCATCAGCCAAAACGTCAGTGAATATTACCATGGGAGATCCAAAAGCCAAACTTAAACATTATCTTTCCCAGCATTTACACTTTTTCTGATGGTAGGTGCTCAAATTCCAAAGCTGGAATTTTACCTGCTACAAACTATGAGGCAACAGTGGCTTTGCAGAAATCACTTGGTCTAAGTCAATGGGGTACTGATTGTGTATGATCAGTCATGATCACATTGAATGGAGGTGCTGGCTCAAAGGGCCGAATGGCCTACTCCTGCACCTATTCTCTCCGTACCTATGTAACCCACGGAGTAAAACATAACCTTCCTTGCTCTATGAATTAGTGACAGTTCCACAATAAATCACGCCAAATCCTTTGAAGTATTCCTGAGCGCTGCAGTGACCTCAATATTAATAACCTGTTACCGAGTTAGGATGATTCAGTTGCCTGATAACAGCTGGGAAGAAACTATCCCTGTATCTGGTGGTGTGCATTTTCACACTTCTATACCTTTTGCCCAATGGGAGAGGGTGGAAGAGGAAGTGGCAACTTGTCCTTGATTATACTGCTGGCCTCTTCTGACACGCTCAGCGTCTATACATTCAAAGTATCATACTAAGTAGTGTTCGCGACTTTGCTTAAAGCAATGCACCCTTTGCGCTCTTGTGCCCCCTGGAGTGATATCCCTTCCCAAGTTTGAGGGCTGTCGCCACCAGACTGAGCCCCTCAATGTCCCACAGTGGAAGGACGCTAGACTGCGGTACTTCCACACAGTGCCAAGATGTTGGCTGCACCAAACTCCAGCGAATCCCTCAGCATGCACATGCTCTCCAGTTACTGTGCTCTAAGTCCCACATTTATATCTTCAACCCCCAATACTGTAAGCTCGGGAATTTCCTCTCTAAACTTTGTTACCTCTCCTTTTCAGGACATATTGAGCTTTGGCCAGACTTTTGCCCATCTGTCCTAATAGATGATAGACAGAAAAAGCTGGAGAAACTCAGCGGATCAGGCAGCATCTATGGAGAAAAGGAATAGGTGATGGTTCAGGTCAAGACCCTTCTTCATACTGAGAGTCAGGGGAGAGGGAAACTACAGGTATGAAAACGCACAGGACAAATCATGGTATTTGATTGCTAAATAACCATGGTTATTTGAATGCCGTCTGATTAGGAAATGGGGAGGTGCAATGAGTCCTGGGTGTCCTTGTACATCAGTCACTGAATGTAAGCATGCAGGTACAGCAGGCAGTGAAGAAAGCTAATGGCATGTGGGCCTTCATTGTGATGGGATTTGAGTTTAGTAGCAAGGAGGTGGTAGTGCAGTTGTACAGAGTCCTGGTGAGGCCGTACCTGGAGTATTGTGTGCAATTTTGGTCTCCTAATTTGAGGAAGGACATTATTGCTCTTGAGGGAGTGCAGTGTATGTTCACCAGGTTAATTCCCAGGATGGCAGGACTGACATATGATAAAAGAATGGGTTGACTGGGCTTGTATACACTGGAATTTAGAAGGATGAGAGGGGATCTTATAGAAACATATAAAATTCTTAAGGGATTGGACGGGCTAGATGCAGGGAAAATGGTCCTGATGTTGGGGTAGTCCAGAACCAAAGGTCACAGTTTAAGAATAAGGGGTAGGCCGTTTAGGACTGGAAAAAAATCACCCAGAGAGTTGTGAATCTGTGGAATTCTCTGCCACAGAAGACAGAAGAGGCCAAATCACCGGATGTTTTCAAGGGAGAGATAAATTTAGCTCTTAGGGCTAAAGGGCTATATTTGGAGGACCAGGAAACCAAGAACCAAAAACCAAGAATCAAGGGATATGGGGGAAAAGCAGGAAGGGTACTGATTTTAGATGATCAGTCATGATCATATTGAATGGCTGTGCTGGCTCAAAGGGCCGAATGGCCTATTCCTGCACCTATTTTTCTACGTTTCTATGTTACCCAATCTGTTTTGTCCCCTTGCACCTCCTTGTGGTTGGTTGTAAAATGCAAGAGGCCTTGACGATGGAAGAAAATAATCTAAAAATGGAAAGCCAAATATCCTGAACACGTAAAAGGGCGCTTGTTACTTAGCTCACCCCATAAGCCTACAAATCCAGCCAACGTGTCAGGGTTTAATGGAGTCATTCAATTATCTATCAACACATTGTGGACACGTAGGCAAAGCAAAAGCCAAGTAAATGTAACTTGTTAACCAGGCCATCTGAAGCATGAATTTATGCAATGTATGCAGGCCTAGGAGAAAGACAATATAAAAAGACTGGACATCTTTGCCTTGTGTTTCGGTGTCATCAAAGGAGGAAATAATCCAATCGCTTGATTTCAATGGATAAAATCTATTCTACTGAAAACTGATCCTCAAACTTCAGACAATATAACTCCTTTATTCCTACTCCAGTTTGTGTGGTGCTTACAGCGAAGACTGTTGAGAAAGATACTTTCGCCGAGCTTATTTTTTCAATGACATTGATTATTCTCCTGAGAGTGCCAGACTTGTGTCAATATTTAGCAATCCCCGTCAGTAATTCAGCTCTGCCGATTTATGTTTTATTAACACATCACCCGGTCCCAATGCTGGAAAGTGTGTGATAATTTTAAAGCTCAGACTGAATCTCGAACAGTGGGCCATTCTGGGTTCGTGGAGAAATGCTGGAATAATCGAAACGGCCCCTACGTTTTGAGAATAGAGACAAACTGCTGGAGTAACTCTGCGGGACAGGCAGCATCTCTGGAGAAAAGGAATGGGTGACGTTTCGGGTCGAGCCCCATCTTCAGACTAAGAGTCAGGGGAGAGGGAGACACAGAGATAAGGAACTGCAAGGTGTGAAAACAAGGCATCAAAGGGGTTGCATTTCAAGGAAAATTGATAATATATCGTTATTGGCTAGGAGAAGGTGACAACGAAGCATTCGGAGATTTTAAAAAAATAATCACGGGGGCCGTCAGATAGTCAGAGAACTAAGAAGTGGGAAGGGATGGAGAA
>CM069138.1:14783171-14797145 GCA_035221665.1 Okamejei kenojei
AAAAAAACCCCAACCAAACTGGCCGCATCAGTCACTCCTCTCCGGCTCTCTGACAGGTGAGTACACTCTGTCAGCACTTTTATTTTCTAATGGATTTGCATTTCATCCGATTCGCGGTACTCGGGGCTGCTGCCGTTTGTTTGCTCCTGTTTTTCGCGTCCTCGGCTGTAAATAAATGTTGGTGGATGAACTTCAAGAGGATGAAAATGAACGCGGCATGGATTCAAACAGAAAATGCCGTGGCGGGAATGAAGTCCTCTCAACGTTCCCTTGTCATCCGGATATTTTACCGGTTGCATTTTCCGCCCATCGCAGATGCAATTAGGATGAGGAAATGTCCACGCGGGGATATCTACCGATATATTTCGATTACATTCAAATCGCATCGGCCGCCAGCGCACTTTAATAGTTAACTCACAGTGTGTTGTTTTATAACCTGGATGTCGTGGCTACGCGAGATAGCAGTTAGCACGCTATCAGGTCGGAGCAAAGGTAAAACACGGTCGCGCCACCCTGTCACAAACAAAACACATCTACAACTTCAGCCCTTTAATGTTCGCACTGTTTTACGCACCCCAAAATACCTCGCCCCCCCCCCCCCCCCCCCCCCCCCCCCCCCCCCCCCCCCCACACACACACACACACACACACACAAGTACATCGCTCCAGCATCTCTTTTCCCAATTCCCCAGCTAACTCATCCCCCAAATTCATCCCACTGAATATACTGTGCCCTGTGGTTGTTCATGTGAATAAACGGATATCTGGTGGACCCATTCTGAATAGTCGCCAAGCACAAAGTGAATAGAACTCACCTAGATACAGTGCGCCCATCGGCGATGCTTAAGCGGGAATTGGAATCGGAATTTAAAATATACTCATTTGACCTACAAATTCGCGGCTCCAATGAGTTTAATAGGTGTTGATATGTACACTTCAACTATTCAACCCACAATATACTCAGACTTTCGGACTAAATTTTAAATCTGGATTTTGAAAGATACTTGTATAATATCTGAAGAAGTATCTAAAGAAATCATCCTCATTAAAAACGAGTTCGCAATCCGAAAAAATGTGTACATAAATTGAGTTCATGCTCTACATTTACGGGGGGGGGGGGCGGGGGGGGGGGTGGCAGAGGACTTTCCGATGGAGATCCCTGACTGTTGATAAACCTCGTATAAACTAGGTATAGGTGTAGTATAAACTAGGCAAGAAGCCTCAATCACTAAAATCACTGTCCCCTTTTTACGTCCTCTGGGAAACACCCTTTTATTTGTTGAGGGTGACTGGAAGCCGCTGTTGTGACAATTCTCGATTATGTCAGCAGAGTTCGCCAGTGTATTAGGAGTAAAACTCTTGCCTCACTTGCCAGCGTCTCCAATTGCTCGTCGGTTTCGGCAATACTTGGTGGTCCGTGTTCTAAGTGCAAGCCTGGCAACAAAAACAAAAAAAAAGAATTGCGGGTACACATGTAAACAAAAAAGTCCGCTGTTAAGAAATTTCCCTCAGAACCTGAAGTCAAAGGCCATAGGTGTTCTTTTGTAAAGGCGAGGCCAGGCTGTGGACACTTGGATCATTTGACGTTTTGCCTTCATGATAATCCCATTCCTTCTCTCCAGAGATGCTGCCTGTCCAGTTGAGTTACTCCAGCATTCCGTGTCTATCCGCATACCCCCAACCTCTCCAATATTATCTGGACAGAACACGGTTAGTTTTCTATACGTTTCTTCGCGTCTTAATTCTAAGAAATGCAGATACTCTTTTTTTATTTTCACAAAATAGGGTATTAGGACTTTGTAGAATGTACAAATACCAGCATTTTGCGTTGCATACACTCCATACGGTCCTTCCAGCTAACAATTTGACTGCACTGACTCGCGTTTTCCAACCAAGACATTGGTTCGCCTCTCTAAGGAAGCGTCTTGGAAATGAGCACCACCTCACGCCACTCTCCCAACAACATTTTTTTTTTTTTTTAAGAACATATTAATTAAATGCCTTCGCCCGTGGATTTTTTTTTCCCAAGCTAGAAAAAGTGATTGCAAATTAATCGTTTTAAGGTAAAACGTTGCTGCTTTGGCTTACCAAGAAAGGAAAATGTTTTGAAACCTCCCCGTGGGGGGAAAGGCAAATCCTAATGTGACATGTTTAATCATTAGAGAAAGTGAAAGAATAAAGCGAAAGCTTTCGCCTCTGAGGGAAAGAGCTGTTTTATTTTCAAATGAAACGTTAGCAAATGAGGCGCTAAAAATACGACCGGGGGCGTTATTCAATCGGATTATAGGATGCTGCGTTGTGAGTCCTCTAGGTAATAGCGAAATAGACTTCCCACCAAATCTCCGTGCTAGATAGCAACGCGTTCCCCTTGAATAAACTCAGCGCCTGGTTCGACCTCCATTTATCCACAACACGCAGTAATTTGTTTTTTCTTCTCTTTTTTTCCCTAACTGTTTAACCTCGGGGGAGGGTGGGGGTGGGGGGGGGGGGTTAAAACAGCTACTTATTATTGAGAAGTCTTGGGTTCGGGCGTGCAAAAAAAAGCCTTCAGGAATCTTATGCTAATGACAATTTGAGCAGCACAAAAATCACCTTAGGACATTTTTCATTGCGTTATCGCACCGGGAGCCCTTTGATAACGGGTTTACAATCTTACACCGCAGAACAAGCAATTAACTATCTGTGAAGCATAGAACAATCACATTTTTAAAAACCGTGTCGGTTAAGACATTAGCAGAAATGGCTGCAACCAATTTTATCCTTCTGAAACGCTCTTTCACTGTTCCTACCTGTGACAAATCGCTTTATTGGCGGTACAAATGCGATATATTTAATTATTGCTTTGCGCGGCACGCCCAGACCAATATATCGAAGTATAAAACGGACATTATGTCAGTTGTATTTTTTTTTTTTTTAACAATTAGCGATTGTCTCTTTTAAACAGAAATTAACTTCAGAATCTGTGCGTCAGCCGCGTTGTTTCTGATAAGGTCCACTTTCTGTGGAGTTCGGAGCCAACACATAATTAGTTTAAAAAATACATTTTCCCTAAACGAATCAGGTCCCGATCCGAATGAGCAATTTGCAAGCTTTCTCTCCCAAAACCAAGATCAAAATTGTCCTGCCCTGCAGTCGACATACTTATATAATTTACTATGTTACCCACAGTTTGTAAAAAATAATTACATTTTTATAATCCGACAGGCGAAGTAAAAATATACGCTAAAGCTATTATGTTTTAACGTTCTATTAGCCGCTCGAGAAATAACGAAGATAATTAGAAAGGATAACTGATAGATTTTCATGTTTAATTTAATCAAGATATCATATCAATTTTGTTGGAAAATTGATTTGGTCCTCAATATCAATGGAAGCATTGGTTCGAATCCGTGTCAGCTCTTTGGTTTTAATACTTTTTTATTTCCCTTTCTAATGATAATTAATCTAAACAATCTAATATTAAATAACAAGAGAGGGCATGAGAAATTAATTTTCGTATCACTGAATTGTAATGGAACTATATGGGCAATCAATCGACAACGTTAATTCCCAAATGGAACTGCTACATTCGTATAATTCACTTTTGCCCGTACTCTTGATGTGTAGGTAGGCACAAAATGCTGGAGTAACTCAGCGGGATGCTGCCTGTCCCGCTGAGTAGCATGTTGTGTCTATCTTCGGTGTACACCAGCCAGCATCTGCAGTTCCTTCCTATACTCTTGATGCGTTGATACCGTTATTATCGACCCTTTAATATGAACTTAAGTACTGCAACCGAAATGGGTGTAAATCGCCTTTAGTTGGTATGTTTGTGAAAGTTGCGCCTTTAACGCCGAAGTCAAATATTCCCAGTTTAGATGATAAAATGGACCCACTTGCCATAATGACCCGAGTCGTCTCTTCAAGACATTTGATATCTGTAGCTGCAGTGAAGCCTAAACCAACGTATATATTCAGCGGTTGCCTCTTGTTGAAGGGGGGGGGGGGGGGGGGGGGGGGGGGGGGGGTGGGGGGGGGGGGGGGGGGGGGGGGGGGGTAAATGCTCACCTCATCAAATAAATAACTTGAAGTAAGTGAGTTTGTTGGAACGGGAGCCCTCGTTTGGCTCCAGTGGGAAAAGACAAATGATGGTGAGTGAGGTTTTTAGGCTACCTGTGAAAGTAAACAGGTAAACACAACTGGAGGGCACTTGAGCTGAAGTACACCCACTTATCCCTGTACACATTTACCTCTCCTTTTCAGACTCTTGTTAGATTGTTCAAATAACTCCTCGAATCTATCAGTCTCTTGAGCAGGGGATTAAGATTTTGTGTAAAGGTCACTTATCTCTTCTTGTTTTAGAACACGCCCTAGAAAAAAAAAGCAGCACAAGTCCAATAGACAATGTGATGATCCCTCTTTCTTTATCCCACCCTCGTCCATCTTTACATACCGAGCACGCACACTCTCTTACCCTCCACACTATTTCTCCAGAGTTTGGCAGTATTCGTCCCCACCTTTTAGAAAGGCACAATATTATTTATATCAAACGGTGTGCTGCTGATTGTTATCAATACGGCAATCGCATAATGCATCCAAAGACCACCGCACAGTGAGCACCTTTTAATTTTTCATGGAGGAGTCAGAAGATCGTTCGGAAAATAAAACGAGTCATCTGATCCACGCAGCTTTCAAAGCCCATGTTTTATTAATACGTTTGCAAACATACAACACAGACTTCCAACTTTTCCATGTTGGCTGCTGTAACTATGCAGGCATCGACCCTGAGAAAGTGCAAAGAGCAATTTCAAGGATCAACCTTTCACACCAAAGAGGACCAGAACCCGATCGATTGTAGTTGGCGTTTAAGGGAATGCTAGAAACGGTCGAGTTATCAGCATTCCACACTGGAACAGAACAAACCTAACCAGGGGCCAAATATCTTCGCAACGTGCGATTTTCAAAGGACATTTTTTTTTTTCGTCATCTTTCGATGCACAGAGCCATGGTTAATCATTCGGGCACAATTCCTTCCCACCCCTTTGAGGACACACATATCACCTGGACCATTTTGGACGCTGGAACAGGTTTAGCCACAGCATCGGTGCGACTCTCTATGGATCCAATGGACCAAATAAACACACATACCATCGTGGACGTGTTTGACTTTACGATAACATAGCACATGGTAATGGGTTGTCCAGCGCTCGGCGCTTGGGCGAATTCACCTTTTCAATGTTCAAATAGCTAGAAGATTCAATACTGTTTGCTCTCCCGGTCGGTGAGAACATTCATTCAGTCATTTGCGGTCATCGAAATGAGCAGTCCCCTAAGAAATGTTTGCATTAAGGCGAAGAAGTTCATTTAATATTTTGAAAATAGACACAGAATGACGGAGTAACTCAGCGGGACAGGCAGCATCTCCGGACAGAAGGAATGGGTGACGTTTCGGGTCGAGACCCTTTTTGCACACTTCATATTTTGCTCCAGTGAATAGATACCTTTAAAGGAAAGATAACGGGGAGTGTGTGACATATATTGATATTTCAAGGTTTTAGTCATGTTGAACTGTCGCAATGATAATATTCCGGATAATGGGAGACAAGAAATCGTAACCCCCTTCCTTCCCTTTCTCGCTGTTAGTGCTTTTCACTATTAGGGTCGGGATAATAGACCCAAACATTTCAAGAAATGCAATTTCGTTCTTCTTGTTCAAAGGTTGTGACTCCAGGTTTACCCCGGTAGAGAGAAAGTCCAGTAATATAATGTTGGTCTTTCTAATTGTCCCATTGCCCAGCGAAATAAATATAAACACTGACTCAAAAATGACATTTTCTAAATCTAACCCGACATTCCACTTCCCCCGACATTATTTCAACGGGTAATTCTGGACCTGATCTTTGTTCTTGTTAGAAGTGTTAATATTCGTGAATTGTGGTATTCAATTTTAATTCTAAGCCGAAAGGCTCGCATTGTCGTTAACAAAAGGCAACGCAAATATCGCACCAAAATCGGTGCAAAGTGCAGCACCGGTGGCTAACTTGTGCACAACTCCCCAATCTTGGTCCCAGTCTTTAAAACCCATTCAAAGCAGCGTCTGATCGAATCGATGTTGTAAATCTATTCCGTGCATGGAGGAAAAGTGCGACGAGGGAGATGTGGAGAGATGGGGGGGGGGGGGGGGGGGAGAGAGAGAGAGAGAGAGAAAGAGAGAGAGAGAGAGAGAGAGAGAGAGAGAGAGAGAGAGAGCGTTAACACGAAGTTGCCTTAATATTGTAGAAGGGTTCAGAAATGAATGAAGAGATAGTCCATTGAAAGCAGTTGAATGCCATGACAACTAGGAACAACCTCAGATTTATTCCAAACAGTTAGAACACATTGTACCAGGGCGTCAATCATCTATTATGTCGCGACTGAAATAAATGCAAAAACTGGCCTCGGACAAAGGCTTCCAACAGGACCCGTACATTTGTCTACATTTCCCCCATTGTCCGCAGCTTAGCAATCGGTTTGTATTTGTGTTTGCCCGGGTCCGACCACCCAAGACGTGGTGAGGAGTTGGTAAAACCTGCAGTATTGTCACCCAAATCACATTCTGGATGGGCGGCAGAGAGAGAGGGGGAGTGAGAGGGAGAGGGGGAGAGGGAGAGAGAAGAGAGGTAGAAAGAGAGTGAGATAGAGAGATGGGGGTGGGGGGGGGGGGGGGAGAGAGGCAGAGATCAACTGATGAACGATAATAAATTGTTCCGCTGGTGTTGTTGAACTCTACGCGCTCATAAAATGTGGGCTTCCACGAGTGAGTTTGTTTTTGTTTAATCCCCAAGCTCGGCAGGCTTTCCGAATAAAACTGCCCCGGGAAAGTTGTGAGAAATCAAGACCAGTTGGAATCACCTTAACCGCGACGCCTTTTTTTTTAAAAAAAAAAAAGGATCGATCGCACTAAAGGTGTAAATGTGGCGGGGTTTTTTTCCCCTCATAATTTTATCAACCCATTAAACAAGTTCAACGGTAATCCAATCGAGACCTTGACAGAAACAAGCGATTTGTTTTGCAACCCTGGTTGTTTTTGGCGTTAGAGAACCCCCAACGGCAGTCAAATTGAAAACGAAGAACTGAGGATATAAAGTTATCCGATCTTGTGAGCCGAGCTGTGTGACCTAGCTATTCTTAAATCCCCCACCCCCCCCCCCCCCCACACACACAACCCCCTCTAATTGTCCAAACCACTATGCTGCGACACTTGCAGAATATACCTACAGTTTAAGTCAAATTGCAGCAACCGGGGCGCCGAGACGTGGAATTCTCTGGCGCAAAGGAGAAGGCTATTTTCCGGTTTAAGACTTGCAATTTTGGTTTGGACCGCGTGGAAAAGCGAAGGATAAACGCAAAGCGGTTTCCAGAGCAATTTGTTAAATAGCGTTTTCAAGTGCGCAGAATATCAGGCTACTTGGAGGTCCTTTGTATGTAAATCGGGTCTAAACAAAAAAAAAAGAGAGAGAGCCCTCCCCATCTTTGTAAATTAATTGACACGTTACACCACTCATCACAGTGTGAAGCGCCAATGGTGGAGAGTCAGATATGTCTACACCAATACCACCCCTCCCTACTCAAGCGCACACACACACACACACACACACCATCCTACAAACCACCGCCTACCTTCACTGGGCTCACCCCAGCCAGCTAACGCAATTTCACATCGGCAAACATAGTCTTCATCCACTTGACTCCCAGGACCCGCCCACACGTGTTCAACCTTTTGGCACATTTTTTTTAAAAGTGCCCCCCCCCCCCCCATCCCACCCCTCACCCCCCCCCCCCCCCCCCCCCCACCAGCCCCTCTCACCCTCTCTCTCTCTCTCTCACATACACACACTGTGCAGGTTCATGTATTGTAACCAGCCCGACAGGAACAGATCAGCAGGGGAAATGGCTCATTCCTTCGACCTCACAGTGGGCGCGGAGTAAGATTGGAACAGGGCGAAGCTTTGATAATTTTGCCGGCCTTACAATATTATGACTTTTTTTCCCCCTTCTCTCTTTCTCTCTATGGGGGAGAGGGAAGTCACACGTTAAATATTGACACTAAATGGTGTGGTTCGACAGGAGCAAAGCCCGACCCGCACTAGACCGACACGCCTGTTATTGGCGGCTCTGCGAATTTTGTGTCTGTGTGCATGAGAGTGTCTCTCTTTTTCAACAGCGGATTGAAAGGGGGGGGGAGAAAGCTGCAACTTTCCTTGCATAAATTTGGCCAGAATATGTCGCTGACCAACACAAAGACGGGCTTTTCAGTAAAGGACATCTTGGACCTCCCGGATACCAACGACGAGGACGGCTCGGCGGCGGAGGCGACCGAGGAAGACGGCGAGGCTTCTGGATCGCCCCAAACTTCGGGGTTTGCCAGGCAAAGTTCGCTGGAAACTGTACAGAGGCTCCCGCTGAAGAACCCCTTTTACGATAGCGCCGATAATCCGTACACCCGGTGGCTGGCCACAACCGAGAGCATCCAGTATTCCTGTAAGTGTTACCATTCTTCTTCAATTGGGGAAGATAAAAAACGACTTCTAATCTTTGAACAAAATATCAAATGTAGAATTATTTTATAAAATTATGATAGAAAAAATCTCTCTCAACATATGTAGTTATAGATTTATATATGCTTCTCTCTATATATATATATAAATATATAAACATAGAGAGAGAGGGAGAGGCGAATATAAATCTATTACAAAGATGTTATAATCAAGTGGACAGGAGAGCGATTTTCTTTTACTTTGCAATAAAGGTCAATATAGATTTCAACTATCGCAAAGTTTTACCTGATAAAGCCGATAATCTGCAGGTAGAAGTTAGAGCGTTGTGTAAAAAGTGTGGCGATTGAGGGGCTTTTTTTCGGATTTATTTCCAACGCTGCATTCATACAGTTTGCAAATAATAAGTTCGATATCTAGCTTCACGGTGGCTGAAACGGGTAACAAGAGAAGTGGGCGTTTTGTCAATTGGTTCCTGTTGGGGTTGCTCTTTTAATGTATCCTCTTTCTGTGCAGTACACGGGATTTCAACCAGCAACTCAAAACAGCAAAACTCCTCGAGTAAGTCTTCGGATCCTTCGGCGGACGAGTCGCAGGATAACGCAACCGAGACTTCAAGCAACGACAGCGAGTCGGGCAAGAAAAGGAAACGGCGGGTACTCTTTTCCAAAGCTCAGACTTACGAACTGGAGAGGCGTTTCAGGCAACAGAGATACCTGTCGGCACCCGAGAGGGAGCACCTCGCCAGCCTGATCAGACTCACGCCCACCCAGGTGAAGATCTGGTTTCAAAACCACAGGTATAAGATGAAGCGGGCCAGAGCCGAGAAAGGTATGGACGTGAAACCTCTACCCTCACCCAGAAGAGTGGCCGTGGCCGGTTCTTGAGGGACGGCCAAACCTATTTCACGATAGAATTGGTGGACGAACGCAGGGCCAAACCCAGGCTTGGCAACGGCTACCGTCCCAAACCGCATCGCCTTCCCAGCTTATACCAACAGATCTCCCTCCAACACATGCAATATAACACCCATTTCAGCTCTGCCAGTAATCCCCAGTATCACACCCACCCTCTGGTCCAGAGCCAGCAATGGACTTGGTGAACCGTTGCGTAAAAAAGGAAGGATGCTTGAGAACAGGGGGGGCAATATATATATAATATTAAATGAATATATATATTAATATGTATGTGCGTGCATGTGTGTGTGTATGTACCTTATACATATATACCGCAACAAGGGGGGGGGGGGGGGGGGGGGGGGGGGCATACATTGGGACCGTGATTCAGCGGACTTTTTATTTTGTCGCCGTCTGTTAACAAATTTATATTATTGACTATGAAACCGGTTTTCTGCGTGTTTTAGAACTGCGAATTCAGCGCTCTTGTGACTTGTAAAGTCTGTCTTTGTATTGTAGAATGTTTTCTCGATGGCACTACATTTGTTGTATAAAATAAGGCAAGTGAGTCAAAAAAAAATTTTTGATATCATGAAAAACATTTATTTCCCATTCCCCATTCTTTTTTTAAATATGAAAACTTGAAATATATATGCCCTTTTGAAATCGGATGTTAGTTGGGTCAATTGTTTTGTTTTTTGCCGATGGTAACGGTGGGTTTGGTTTTTTTTTGGGGGGGGGGTGGATTGCCTCGGTCGTGACTGTTTGCCAGAAACGAGCCGTCAACTGAGGTCTATTGTAAATGCGAACATTTTTTTTCCACCGATGTAATATAGACCTTTGTCAAAAGCCGAAGTTTCATAGAGTCTATGGTGAAATAATGACAAAAAAAAAAAAAAAGCGACCCTTGATGAGAGATTTTCCGAGTTATTTATATTAAGAAATTTTAAATAAAATGTTTGTGTCTCAAAATGCTAGTGTTTGCCTTCGTGTGTTAACGAGGTGTTTTAAAGGGAGTTGAACGCTTTGTGACATTTGCCTAGATTAATTGTCGGTTGTAGTTGAGGCTAGGTAGCCCTTATGATTACTAGTTACTACTACGCACCGTAAACTAAATCCCTTGTCCACATCCAAAATTATTTATTTCCCTACATAATTTCGAACCGCAGAGTCAGCAGAAATTACAAATTGCGTTTCAAATCCACGACAAAAATACAGCGAGAGAAAGAAAGCAAGAGAGGGAGAAAAAAAAACCATTCCATTTTCACTGGTTTAAAACGCGTGCAATTGCAATGATTAAAATGGGAAGTTTCGGCCGTCTGGCTGGAAAAACACCTGCGTCTGTCTCAAAGGCTAGCGGTGGGTAAGTCAATACTGAAATAGACGCACTTAAAGTTCACTCAAAGTTAGAGTGCTTCTTCAGTTGAGGGGCTTTTGAAGGAATACAATCTCAATGGGTTGACTTTCACGATGATGATTTGCGCGGTCTAATCCAAGAACCTGCCTAGTAACTTCTTAAATTATGGGGTGGTTTCGTGGCAGGTAAATAGATAATTGACTCTCAAAGCCTCTCGCTTATTTCTTTGTTTTTTGTTTTTTCTTATTAGAACGGTCAACGGTAGATGGCTTGTTCTAAAATAAACCAGAAACATTAACGAACGGGGTAACTCGGTGTATAAAAAATATATATATATGCTGACCCGAATGCGACGCAAATATTTGAATTTACACCCTTTAAGTAGCTTTGATACGGCGCATCCAAATCGGTAATGGGCTTGCGCTTTAGCTGACGTTCCAGGGTCTTGCTTTCATTCCCGTTACCCCGTGCAATCCCAGTTGCAAACGAATGTGAAGTTGTTGCCAGTTAATACACATTGCCGCTCGCGTTGTTTCAAATGTCCACCGACAAGAGCAAAATTCACAGGCTGCAACCCTCGGGCGAATAAGAAAGACGGGAAACTTCCAATAATTTATGACAAGTTTACGAAATGCTTTTTTTGAGAGCCCTCGGGGACGTGTGTAGCGGATCAACGCACGCAAAACAAACTGGCCGTTCCCAAATGAATTTTCAGCAAACCTATTGGTGATTATCAGATTTAATTCAATATCTAAAGCAAATATGATTATCTGGAGGATATCGAGGGCGCCTTGCGTTCTGCACAGCTAGAAAAAACACCGTTCAACCAGGCGATTTTTTTTTCATTCACTAATTCTCACCCTCCCGTTGCCAAGAATTCGTGGGAATGAAATACTTCCCTGTTTCGATGGCAATGTGTCATATAAAACCGTCATTAACCTGCAAACATTCTTGTCTCTATTCTGGTATATTATATCTATCTCTGACTCTATGACTCTGTGACTCCATGATGGTGTTGTCATAATGGGTTTTAAAACAACGAGCTGCCGATTTTCAAGGAGACAAACTCTCAACACTTCGTACCACCCTGCATCTGATAATACGTCTGAAGGAAGAATTGCGCTGAAATTCCTTTGGCTTCAGTGATAAATTGGAACAATGAATATGTGCTAGGCAATTTAATTTTTTTAAATCATTTATCATAGTATTATAATTACTTTGGGGGCAGGCCATTGCCAAAGATAATTCAACCATGGCAATATTGACACTGCTCCGGGATTTATCTCATCTCGGAACAAATGAAGGTATGGCCCCTTTCACTGAAACAAACTTGGATTAAAAGAAGGGATAAAAGTAGGGAAAATGGTTTGAGGACATTTCGTGAGAGCCGCCAATTTTAAAGAGTATAACAATGTAATTACCGACTTCGAAACTCTTAAAGCAGAACAGGGAGTAGTTTGGGAACGCCATCCAGTCCAATCAGAGCCTGGATCTTGTGCGGTCCCCCAAGATTTTCCCTAGCCCCATATTTCACACCAGACGTGGGGTGGCGGTTTTGGTGTTAGTCTATCTTTGTACAATATACAGTAGGCGCAGACAAAACATGCACAAAAGGACGCGGCTGGTATTGAGGATGTTAGAGGCGTGCATATTAACAAGGCAAAATTCGGGCTTTCGTCCGGTGCTATCACTACTATAACAACCAGTTGCAATCCCGAGATTGGAGGGAGAGTGAGGGAGGAGGGCGTTTTGTTTTGCCTGTTGTCCACTTGGTGCCATTGTCCCAATCCTCTTGTACATGCTGTAACTCCATATGTGCAATGTGCAGGCTGTGCCTTGGAGGGGTGACAGGAAACCTCACATAACACCAAAATTGAGGTCGAGCTTTCCAAACCAGCATTGTTGTCTCTGAAAGGACACAAATAAAAAAATTTCCGGGGTTATATCTAATTCGTAACTCCGCGTTCACAGATTAACAGCAGCGAATCTCCCCCTTTTTCTCTATATCGAGACCAGAGTGTGTCACATTAAATTCAAGAGGAGGAGACGGTCCAAAAACATGTTTACCAGTTTCTATCTATAAGTAATGCCAAAAAGAATGAAATGCCCTCACAGTATCTTTATTTATACTTTGCAAAGAGATTTAAAAAAAAAACTTAAAACAAACATATAAACCAAAACAAACCATAAACACCACCCAACCCAACCTTCCCCAGTTCTAAAAATAGGGACATTATTTAATCAAATTAAAGTTATTCTTGGGTTTTTTTTAAATTGACACATTTAGTGATCCGTGTTTCCGCTTTCCTGTATTAGGGGTAAACCACGTTGTGAGTTTATAATAGCGATAACATGCAACCGCCAGAAATGGCTGACATCACGATGGTTAATTTGCACAACTTTAAGAGGGAGACACCAATATTTAAACCGCTACCCCAGCCCCACAATCAGGAACGGATGTGATATGCCAATTGCAAGAGACGAAACCCCAGTCTTGACGAGCTGTCTGGCATTTTAGTTAAAAAACAGCACGAAGAAGCTGATGAAAGGAACAATTCTGGCGCAAGTTTGCAACTATTGCGGATTAATTTTGAACTTTTAAATATGAAAACAAATAAATTAATTAAAGCAGGTGAAAGTCTCATAACAGGGGGAATACATGTTTCCATAGCATAGAGAAAAAACAATGCTGCGATCGAATAAAATATTAAGATTAATGTTAGCAGATCATAAACTCAGTTAATAGGGAAACTAGTTTAACATGTCTACCAAGCAAAAATTATAGGCAAGCCACACAAAGAAACAGCCCGAATATATTTGTAGAAAATATGATTTTGTTACAAATTATTGCCAGATGTAAACTTATGCAGATAAATAAATGATACCGTATTATTCGGAGTCACTATTATGCAGTTTCGCAGGGGGGAGGCTTTTCGCCCTGCATTGAAGTAAACAGGAAACGCGAGGCTTACCAAGATCTTTAGCTTATTAAAAAATACGCACACAACCATTGCGGCCAGCTAGGGTGCAGGGCCGCATTAGTCCAATTTCACGCAGAGCAGGGGGCTAAATAAGAATACAGTGAATATTTGCTTCATCTGGAGGGGGGGGGGGGGAGGGGGGGGGGGGGGGGGGGGGGGGGGGGGGGGGCAGTAAGGGGAAGGAGAGAGTGGGGGGGATGGTAATGGGTGTCGTTGATGTACGGTCT